>VUQP01023948.1:0-12345 GCA_015108555.1 Coptodon rendalli
TGGTGTGCTGGGGGAGCAGCACAGCAAAGAAGGACTCATCCAGGCTGGAAAACTAATCAGGAAGGCTGGCTCTGTGGTCGGCATGAAGCTGGACACTCTGGTGACAGTGGCAGAGAAAAGGACACTAAAGAAACTGCTGGACATTATGGACCATACTGGGCATCCTCTGCACACGGCCATAAACAACCAGAGGAGTCTGTTCAGTGACAGGTTGCTTCTCCCAAAGACAAGAACCAACAGACTTAAAAACTCCTTTGTCCCACACGCCATCAGACTGTTTAACTCCTCGTTGGAGGGGAGAGGGAGGGGAGACAGGAGGACAAAGGAGGGGGGAACAGCTGAGCTGTAGCGCCTTTTCACTGTGCAATACTTTTGTTAATATCCAACAGTGCAACAGACTCACAATACTTGAAATGTGCAGTTCCCTTGTATTCTTATTCCTATTTATTCTATTTATCCCTTTTGTATTCTCTGTATTTATATATGTGTATATGTGGTATATTTCTGCTCACATTCTGCAACTTCTGTCGGTGCTGTGCTATTGGAAACCGAATTTCCCAGAGGAACCCACCCGAGGGATTAATCTAATCTAATCTAATCTAATGAAACTTACTGAAACTTTATTTCTTTTACTGTCATTTTGTAATTTTTTATGTTGTATTCTGTTATTTTACATTGTTATTATATTTTTATTGTTTTATTGAGAAACAATTGACGATTTCTATTAAAAACACTACATAAATAAATTTTACTTACATTTGTAATTTCATAACTAAACACAGTATCAAATAAATTTAAAATCCCTTAAAATTTAAATAGTATTTCAAGCATTTTTATTTTTTTAATGAAACGTCCCCGTGATCAGGTGGTTGGTTGTTAGCTAGAACAAATGCAATACAAACTGACACTGTTGAAGGAATGCCTGCCCTGCGACAGTATTTCATGACCTGGCCTTTGCTGCCTATAAATGGATCTCCCCTGGGATGAGTAGGGTAGATAGCCAGGGAGTTGAATGTGTCACTTATTCCCCCCTAAGCCCCAGTTAGTTATTAATAAACATCTTTTGGCTGACATTGTCTGAAGGATTAGAGTAAGAGACCGAGTCTGCAGCAAGGCAGACAATTCCCACATTATGTCATATCTATAAACTCTGGGAACACTGGTTCAGTTAAAAATGTTGTATCATGCCAAATCACAACAATAGTCCCCTCTTTGTATTGTAGAGAGGGTGTCTGTCTCCTGAATCCAAACTGGAAACTGGTTCCACAAAAGAGTTGTCTGCCTCCCAGTCTACTTTGTAATGGATAAGCCTGCAGTCTGAGAGGAATATCATACTGTACATGAGAAGAAGAATTTGAAATTCAATTCTACATATAATACAGAACAAGTAAAGAGTAACTAATATGCAAAATAATACAATCCCAAATCGGGAAAAAATTGAGACACTTTGTAAAATGGAGATAAAAAGTCAGGGCAGGGGCACATTTATCACTGCAGAGCACTCCATCTTCCTATGACAGTGACCAATAATGTCTAGGAACTGTGAAGACCAGTTGCCAGTTCCCAAACGCATTTGGAAAAATTGTTTGCAGCCCATGTTTCAGCAAAACCTGTGGTGGATGTGCTGGAGACTTATCCTGTTTGCCCCTAACGAAATATTGGAATTGGGTCATTTAATCTGCTGATCTCAATCAGACAGGTATGGAGTTTACAAACAGTGTTCACATCTTGAACTTCCATGTCCAGTTAAGGTTGCTTCTTTGTCCACTGCAGTTCATTTTTGTATGACGGGCACAAACCAGGAACAAACCAGGAACACTCATCGTGATTGCAAAGGCTCAAAGACAGGTTAGCAGATTCAAGTTAGCCATTTGTAATGACTCACCAAGAAGAAGGAGTAGAATATTCCAACTCGATCTGGGTGGGTGAAGGGGGTCTAGGAGGGGAACTGGAAAGGGGCAAAAGAACAATAATAGACAGCACAAAGTTCCAAAGACAAAAAGGCTGTCAGGGTCCTGGGTCTGTTTGATCCAGGGTCCCTGAGCAGTTATGGACTTGTATTTTATCATGTGTGTTTTTGGTGTGCTGTCCCTCGTTCTCCCTGCTTGCAGGTATATGTGTGTTTACGTGTGTGTGTGGATGCCGATGTTTCTGAGAGCACCTTCGGGCCAGGTGGGTGTGGCCCTGCCAGGTGGTTGGCCACACCTGAAGACCATCACGCAGCTGATCAAGCCTCGTCGGAGGAGATACTTAAGAGTGTGTGGTGCTCTCTCCGACGCTGGATCATTGCGTGACTTCACGTTAGTCTCTCGGCCAGTCAGTACGCTTAGTCTGCCGCATTGTGTGTGTCTTACGGCTGCCTGTTTGTTATCTCCCCAGGAGAAGCGTGGAGACGAGAGGGCAGCGAGCACGGGGTGCTCAGACACTGAGGAGCGTGTCTTTCTGGCCACAGAGCAAGACCTTCATAGAGTGTCCAGCAGCAGATGTGAAACCACTCTCGGGGATGACGGGTGGCTAAATAACAGAGATGAAGGAATTCTGCAGGGTGGCTAGGAGGCCAACAGCGGACACAAAGAGACTCTGGGTACCAGCCAAGAGCCAAAACCAGAAGGCCAGTAGTGGACACGGAGCAATTCTGAGGATCAACATCAGGGAAGGAGACATGTCCCATCATGACCGTCAGTGGCTGAAGAGATGGGGCTCTCCACGATACAAAAGAGGAAGCCAGCAGCAGAGACTGAGACCCTCAGAACCAGGACATGAACTCCTGTACTTTGGCTCACACTCAGGTGGAGCAGGGCCCACTGGCTCGGGATGCTGGATGTTCCAAATTTTTTGAAGATACTAGTGGCTTGAGATTCCCTAGATTCTCTGGGGACTCTTGAGGCTCAGGACTCCCTGGAAGCTTGATCTGAGCAGGACTCCCAGTCCTAGATGAGTCAGGCTGTTGAGTAGGGTGCATTGTCCTCTCAGAAGGATGCTCAGTAGGGTCTAGCAGATTGTGTTGTCCTGCCTGGAACTGTGCAGCGTTCACAGCCACTCCTCTGGCGACTCAGGCTGCTTCGCATGATACGCAGACCTTCTTGGAAGCTGAAGCTGTGGCTGGAGCCTGACCACCATCACCCCAGGAAAGGGGTAAGGTGAGAATCAGGCTGAGCCTGGAGTAAGGATGGGTGCACGGTAAACAGTCTGGGGAGGCCTCGGGTGGAGCATTAGCCTCTGAGGATGCAGACTGTGAAATGTAAGCAGTCTCTGGAGTACCATATGTAGTTTTTAACAAGGTAACACAGTGAGTGGTCTCTACATTCAACAGTCTAGGCAGTCTCTGAATGAGCTGGCTGATCAACACAACCCATTGTCTCAGAGTTAATACTGTCAGCCCCAACAGACATACTGTTGTTATTCACCAACTCATTAAACGTTGTCCTGTTATCAGTGGACTCAAAAACAGAATATGCACTTATACGTTCTCCCACAGAAAACTCATTCCCTTCATCAATCTGATCAGAAACAGAAATGTTCATTTCAATAACATTATATGAAAGTTCAAGAAATGGAGAAACAATCAAGTAACCAGACCACAGTCCACAGAAGATACTGAATATTTAGTCTCTTCTTCAGGACCAGGAAACTCAGTCAATTTATTTGCAGATTCATAACTGGAATCTCTGCCATCAATTCTTCTTTACTCACAGAAGCAGGGGCACCACCAAGCAGGTCCAGGGGGGCACTGGCCACCCCCCAAAATTTGCTGCCCCTGCACAGAAGACGAGACATCAAGAGACACCAACAGAGAAACAGTCTGCGGATGGGCTGGGCATCAGGACATACGAGCAGCAGGTCAAGACTAAAGCAACTTGGACCTAAGAATAAGACCAAAGCCACTAAAAATACATGAAGCAACTGTAAACATTACACACGCCAACAATCAACAGGCCCGAAAGTCTAAAAAACTAAAACTGCTGGGCACACTGACCCAGAAACATGATAGAGATGCAATTAGACACAATAAAATAAAATAAATGATAATAATTCAATAAGATTCTTAACAGAAAGCCCATTTAAACAAAATGCTTGATCAACATACAGTGGTGTGGAAAAGTGTCTGCCATCTTCCTGATTTCCTGTTTTTAATGTTTCAGATCATCAAACAAATTTAAATATTAGACAAAGATAACACAAGTAAACACAAAATGCAGTTTATAAATGAAGGTGTTTAATATCAAGGCAAAAAAAGTTCAAACCCATATGGTCCTGTGTGAAACAGTGATTTTATAACATAAAGTAACAGTGGTGAATGACATCTTTGGAAACTTGAGTTCAGCTTCTCTAGCCACACACAGGCCTGGTGACTTAAATAGGACCTGCCTGACAAAGTAGAGCAGACCAAAAGGTTCTCAACAGCCAGATATCATATCATATCACGATCCTGCGACTCATCCAGAGGTCACAAAAAAACACAGAACAATATCCGAAGAACTGCTTGTCTCACTTCTCTCAGTTATGGACAGCGTTCATGACTCCAACATAAAAACAAGAGACTGGACAAAAATGACCTGCATGGCAAAGTTCCAAAACCACTGTTGAACAAAAGGAACATTACGGCTCGTCTCAGTGTTGCCAGAAAACATCTTGATGATCCCCAAGACTTTTGGGAAAATACTCTATGGACTGATGAGACAGAAGCTGAACCTTTTGGAAGGTGTGTGTCCCATTCATCTGCAGTAAAGTAACAACATTTCAGAATAGGAACATCATACCACAGTAAAATATGGTGTTGGTCTGGGGCTGCTGTGCTGACTGAGGACTGGAAGACTCACTGTGGTAAATGGAAGCAGGAATTCTGGTGTTTACTAAAAAATCCTGAACGACACTGTCTGGCCATCTGTTCATGACGTCAAGCTGAAGATGGGTTCTGCAGCAGGACAATGATCCAAAACCATGCAGTGTTACATCCCAAAGAAGTCTACGGGGTGAGGGGAGTAACATAAAGCTAGAAAGAGAAATCAAGATCAAGCTAGCCAAAAACATAAGCCTAATGAAAAAACAGGCAAACAAACCAAGGCTTCCAGAAACATCTGACATTCTGACAACCACAAAAATGGCCAAAGTGAGCTTAAATGAGCCCTGGAGAACATCTGTTGGCTGCGGGACTCAGACTTCAGCTCGCACTGGAACGGTGGGAATGAGAATCAGCACCTCCAAATCCGAGGCCATGGTCCTCAGCCTGAAAGGGTGGAGTGCCCACTCCGAGTCAGGGACGAGTTCCTGCCCCAAGTAGAAGAGTTCAAGTATCTCGGGATCTTGTTCACAAGTGACGGGAGAAGGGAGCGGGAGATCGACAGACGTACTGGTGCAGTGATGCGGACACTGAAGAGAGAGCTGAGTGTAAAAGCAAAGCTCTCAACATCAGGAAAGGAGACATGTCCCATCGTGACCGTTGATGGCTGAAGAGATGGAGTAACAGAAAATAAGACCCTCAGAACCAGGCCACGCAGAACTCCTGGACTCTTGGAAGTTCAGCCACCCGGGAGGGGCTCAGAGTAGAGCCGCTCCTCCTCCACTTCGAAAGGAGCCAGCTGAGGTGGTTCAGGCATCTGACAAGGATGCCTCCTGGGCGCCTCCTGGGTGAGGTGTTCTGGGCATGTCCCACCGGGAGGAGGCCCCGGGGCAGACCCAGGACACGCTGGAGAGATTATATCTTTCGGCTTGGGAACGCCTTGGTGTTCCCCTGGATAAGCTGGAGGAGGTGGGCGGGGTTACATAGGGTCACCTAGGTCATGGTCTTGAGAGCATGAAAATGACAGCTGGACTTCTTAAGGCTCCTGCTGCAGCCACATTTGTTTTATTCTAATAACCTCCTCCTCCATCAGGGGTCACCACAGCAGATCATCTCCTTCCATCTCACCCCATCACCAGTATCCTCCTCTGTCACACAAATCTTTTACAGATTGTTCTTCACTACATCCACAGATCCTCTTTGTGTTTTTTTTAACCTCCTACCACATTCAGGGTCCTTTGTCCAATATATCCACAGTCCCTCCTCTGTTTATGTCCAAACCATCTTAACCTCGCCTCTCTAACTTAACCACATGTTTTGAGACAGAATAAATCAATATGTTGATCAATTCTAAACTCTTTTCAAAACAGATGATCATAAAGAGAGTCTCCTAATGTTTAATAATTCATATTTAATAGTTTTGCTCTTTGGTGCTGCTTTATCTCAGGTGGTCTAAGAGCAGACAAAGGCTCTATGGGGTGGTGTTTGGGGCTATGGGGGGAGGAGGGAGCTGCAGAGAGCCATGTAAGACTGCAACTCTTAAATCCTGGTCTTTACTTTGGGTAGTATTGATTTAATAAATTAATCCTTATTTCTATAAATAACAGCTGCGCCACCTAAAGCGGAATGACGAAAACTCTCCTAATAAGACCAGATCAGTTATCTATAATGCCCACATTGTTTTTTGGGCCCCACATAGACAGCTAGTGGTTGAAGGATGACATGTAGCTATGTAATCAATGGTCAGATTGGGAGTCTGATCAAATTTGATTGGAGTCAACTCCTCTACAGAGAGCTTACCAGAGTTGCTCATTTGGGAAAATTGATCGGAAACAAAAAAACAAAGGTGTATCCTCCGATGGCCAGGGCCCTGAAAGTCGGAGGAGCACATGGTGGAACCTATAGCAAATTATAGGGGAACTTGTATATGTCCCCACTTACCTTTCAGTGTAAATATGAGCATACAGTATGTATCGGAGGTGCTGCTCTGGGTCTGTCTAACCTGCTTGGCCCTGTGGCTTTCCCACACCAGACGTATGCACAGAGGTCACACATACAGACATCTTGAGAGGGAATCCTTATGCACTGAGAACAAAGCATTGAACATACCGAGCTGACATTATTTTTACTTTCCTGGGGTTGTATTAACAAATGGTTTCCTGGTTGTGGCTACAGATCTGGACACCTGCACTACTTTGTGGCTGCTATTTCTGCAGTTCATGGAAACCAATTTCAGAAAAGACAAATCACATAACAAAGAAAATAATTGACACCAGAATATATTTCAGGTTATATATTTTATGTAGTAATACAAATAGCACAATTGGAAAAGGGTGTGCAAAAGTAATTACAGTCCTTGTTTTTGGCTTACATTGCATTCAACCTTATATTGTAACAGGCAAACACTCAGCACTGATGCTACTATCTCATACATTCTCATACATACAGTATCATTATTTTCAGTTGCTTTTGACCATTGTTTACAGTCAAAATGTTGCAAATCCTGTCTTTTTCATCGATAGATGTGCTAAATTATATCTCAGCTGACCCAATGAATTAGTTATAACTAATTCAAATCAGTTTACATCCAGATTCACTGCATATTTGCAGTTTTATGCAAGTCAGAACAGTTGATTTTTCTGGCAAAAACATGACAGTAGTATATCTCATGCAGCAGTCACATAAATTACCATTTAAAAAGTCACTATTGTTTCTACGATGTCTAAACTTTAATTATGCATCTGGACCAAATAAAGACTTGTAAAGGTGAAAACTGTTACTGAAATCTGTAGGTGAAAAGAAAGGAAGAAAAAATATGTTCACCTCAGATGCACACATGCTGAGAAAAAAGCCAGGCTGTTCCTTTAACTCCATATCATATAGTGTGACACCTGGATCATGAAAAGGCTTCCACTGTCTTGGCTACCACACTTAGTCAGATGGTGGTGTTGATGATGGCACTGATCCTGTCTTAAGTCTGCAAAGCATGATTTGATTAAGCTGGCTTTTTTTTGGAACACCTGCTGGACACAGAAGATGTGAGAACTGAACACTTCCCCGGTGAGGGGAAGAATACACTCCACAAAAACAAAGTGCAAATGTCATGTAATCAGTCACTGCAGTGAAATTTAAGAAAGCCTGACTTCAACATAGGGGGAACTACCCAAAGCCCTTAATTATCATAAATATTTTCAAGAAACAGAAGCTGAGGGACGTAAAGTTGTCCTCATAATCTCATGACCTGAACATCATCTTTGCAGAGATTTTAAACATGCTGTGCATGCAAAGATCATCGAAAACATCTCAGAACGTGAACAGTGGCTGAAAATTCCTCAATCCAAAATGAAAACACTCAGAAAACACTTAGATCAGCGGTCTCCAACCTTTTTTGTGCCACGGGCCAGTTTATGTCCAACAATATTTTCACGGACCGGCCTTTAAGGTGTTGCGGATAAGTACAACAAAATAAAACCAGTATCGGTACCAAAAAATGAAGATTTATTCATAACACAGGAAAAGACCCAGGGAAACCGAGTTAACGCTAAAAACGCTGAAAACCATAAATTTCACACCCGAGCCTCAACCCTCGCAGCCCGGTACCAAACAGCTCACGGACCGGTACCGGTCCATGGCCCGGGGGTTGGGGACCGCTGATTTAGAGTTGTGATACCTGATAGAAAAAGTTCAACACTGATCTAGTTACTTGCAGTAGTTAATATGTGAGACAAGTACTTTTTGCATACAACTGTATGTCGTCATCAAAGTACTACAACAATTAGGCACATGGGTTAGTAATTAATGAAAAAACAATACTGCAGATAATACAGAGCAACAGAAGATAGACTGATACACAGAACATGTATGTGCTGCATCCTCCCCTTGCTGTTGGCCACAGTAGGGATCAAACTGTAGGCCGATGTGTCACGTCATAAGAATTTCAACACAACATTCGAACAAACAGTGCAGTGTGTCTACAATCGAAGCCCATCATTTGCCAGCACCTAATGCATCAACTTTAAAACTTTAATATATCAACAGCTTACTGATGGCAAATTGAAAGCAGGTGAAATGATGCAGTCACTGTCAGACCGTTTGATGGTTAGTATTGATTTTGTAAAATGTTTAAGTTATAGTTGTTTTTTTAATTTTATTTTATATTTTGTGTTTTTTTCCAAGTCCAAGACCTTTGGGTAAAGTGTTGATAAAAATCTTGTTTTCATTAAGACATTAAGACATTAGTAGTTGTAATACTTGTAAGTTTATCATGCAACGTGTGATTAAATGTAAACACAAACTACTCAAAAACAAAGCAGATCAAAAATATCAAGACTTCAGACGAGCAAATATATTCATACAGTCATTAGTAGAATGAAAACATGCCGAGGATCAGATCTCCTCTGGAATATCGTGAAGATCTGAAAAAAAGAGAACAAATATAAATTCAGACCTGTAAAATCAGTTTAACAGTGCAGTACTTTAGTATCAAGCATCCAAACATAATGTGGGGAGGAACAAATCAAATTAAAGCTCATGTGTTTTGTTTGAGGATACAAAGGCAGTCATTAAACTCGTTGGTGGCTGGACGTCTGGAGTCACCCCAAGTTCTTTAAAGCTCTGAATGTTGTGGAGCTGTTCGCATTTATACAGCTTTGCAACGTTGCATGGAAATTGTGGGGAGTACCTCTGGACCGGCAAGTTGGCTGGGGGTTGTTGTATAAAAAGCTAAGTGTAAACATGTAATCCATCTTTTTTCTGGGAAATCAAAAAGTAAATGGTTTGGGAAACGGTGTAGGCTATGTCTTTATATCCTAATCAGACAACCAAGTACAGTAAAGGTCTTAAGTGTGGTATCTGCATTTGGATGCTGAGGAGAAGGGCTTAGTCTAAAAGGGAAGAAATCAAACGGGAACATTAGGAGTACCAAACCAAATCAGCAGTTTGGTACACTTTTTAGTTACATTTAGTTACATTTAGTTACATCTACAGATGACAATAAAGTTATTTTGTCAGAAAGTGTTTTTGAACATTTCTAAACATACTGTCCTGATGCATGCTCAATTATACAGGTAAGATACAGATGAACAGAATCAAACATTCTACTTTTCTTTAGTAAGGACAAGTTATTACTATTTTTTACACAATAACAAAATTATTTGTTATTGGGTTATTTTTCAATTAACACTCAGTATAATTTGGGCTGTCACTTGAGAAACTGCTGTGCCAGAAACAAACGAAATGGTAAATGGACAAGAACTATATATTAATTATAGATATAAATACATAGACAGTAGTCGGTCACATCGTGTCTGTCTGTTACCTAACCTTTGGAGCTTTCAGATGCAGTCCCATCGTCATCATCATCTGACGTCACATATACCTCTAGGTCAATGACTTGCTGCAGGCTTGACTGGTGAACAGAATCTTGGTTGGCTTGCATGTTATAAACTCCAGCAGAGATCTCTGTTTCTGACTGCATTGACAAAGGCTTAGACATCTAGGAAAGAGCAAAGAAACATGAGTAATGGGTACAGAAAACAACGCTTCTCTAATGAAGAGAACACAGCTGATTTATAACAACCAACAGGTTTATTTTACTCCTCTCAGAGGTTGTTTCTTCGGGCTTCTCTGCCTCTTTGTCAAATGCTTAACTTCCAAAGATCAACCTATCTGCTCCGCATTCAGTTATCAACCTATCTGCTCAGTCATCACCAGATCATTGCGTCAGCCAGAGGTAGTGTGTCTGTTCTGTTCATGTTACCAGTCAGTTTGTTTTTCACAGCTATCCTCTTTGTCTGTTCTGATCCCCATCGAGCATATGTGATGGTCAGTACTCTAATGGATGGCCTGCATCTCCTGATAGTGTTGTTCCAACTTTCTGTAAATAACCCTGTGTCGACCTTTTCCCTGTGTCCTCTGTGTGTGGGTTCATGATTCTGTTCATGACAGAAGGATCTGGCCTCTGTGGAGTTAAAATTTGTTTGAAATCTGTGTCTTGGCGCCCCTTGTTGCCCCCATTATACTATTTCAGAATAATATTTCAGTACTAACCTGAGAGGCCTGTTCTCCATAGCGCTGTGAAGCAGGTGCAACCCCACTGGTGGCTTTCATTTGTCGGACCTGCCTCTCTAGCTCAGCCCGGGCCCTCTCGCTGTCTTTGAACCGATTTTCTGCATCCCTCAGTCTCAGCAGCTCTTCCTGCAGCAGGCTGTGTTGTCTCTGCAGAAGCGCCAGTTCTCCTATGGTTGACAATACAGTGGCTTCCCGATGTCCTCCATCTCGCAACAGAGGGCGCCATACTTCACTTGGAGACATAGCGCCCTGTTGCTGCAGTAACAGCTCCAAGATTGAGTCTTGCTTAATAACAGCACCCTGCCATATTACAAGGAGAATCCAGTGTCAGATATTTTTGGTTTGGGACAGAGTCAAATATGAAGTGTGTCTCCACACAGCTAAGAAATGAAGTTGTGTTATTTTGTAAAGATGGATTTCCTTCCTTGTTTCTGGTAGATTTGACTTTTATTTACAAATATTTCAAACCAGTCGACCAAATAAGCACAAAAAGATTGCTGCTGATCAGCTTTAGTTTAGCTTTTACTGTGAAAAAAATTAAAACATGTATAAATAAAGAAATATTAAGCACTAAATTTACAGAAAGACATAAGAGAGAGAAATAGCAAAGTGATTAATTGCACATAAAAAAGCGGCAGGAGTGAGCAGCAGTACAAGTTTGAGCAGCACAAGATTAAAAGTGGCAGTTAGTGCAGTGTTGCACAGAGTGTGAGCTCGTGCGTCTCATGTCTGCGTGTCTTATGATGTCAGGCTGGTGTTGTCATGGCTACGTCTCTCAGTGTTTCCTGTTTTATTTTGTAGAGTCAGGAGTCTCCATGTTCGGTGTGTTTTGTTTTACTTCCCCTGTGGTGTCATTATGTTCATTCGTATCAGCTGTTTCCTCACGTGTTCCCGTGATCACCTCCTGTGTGCATTCAGTCTGTGTGGTTTCAGCCACGTCATGTCACAGAGATCTTACTGCTCAGCTTCATGTTGGGTCTATGTCATAGTTCTGTAGTCCCATGAACCTGTTCAGTTCCATGTCCATGTCTCTCGCCACAGTTTTCATAGTTATTTAGTTTTCCCAGTGTGGGTTTCAGTTAGTTGTGGCTATGTTTCGCCTTTGCTTGATTTTTGTATTCATGCTTACCAGCCATAATAAACAGCTCGCTTTTTGTTTAAACCTTAGTCCCGTCTTCTTCTCTGTCTGAGATTGGGTCCTCCATCACTCTACACACAGTCAGCTCCCACTGACCGTGACAACACCTGCACTACTACAACTATCTGCTGGGACTGAACTGTTGCCCAAGGAAGAAACTTAAGAGGCTGGATCCTGTCACACTGTCCTTTGTTCTTTTTTGTAGCAATAACTGGATGAGACACTTCTGAGAGTCATCGTTTTGGTAAATGGACTGATTCTTATATAGCGCTTTTCTACTCTCCCGGAGTACTCAAAGCGCTCTATACAACATGCCTTATTCACCCATTCACACCCACTCATACAAGCACTTCTAAAC
>VUQP01023948.1:12365-32590 GCA_015108555.1 Coptodon rendalli
GTTTTGGTAAATGGACTGATTCTTATATAGCGCTTTTCTACTCTCCCGGAGTACTCAAAGCGCTGTATACACCCACTCATACAAGCACTTCTAAACACAAGTGCAAACTAATCTTCACACACCCTGAATGTGAATGTTACCAAGCAGGTACTGTGTTAGGAGACCTGGGTCGCTGACCCAGAGTTTTGAGGGGTTTTTTTACAATTGTACTTTGATTCTGCCATTATTTATTGTTTCTAGTCTTTGGTTTCTCTTTTAATGTTCTGGTTTCTGTCTGTGTTTCTTGCTCTGTCTCCCCTGTCTGCTGTGTCCCCTTGTCAAGTCCACGTCTCTGTGTTATGTTTCCTGTTTTACTTTGAAAGTCCGTGTCTCATGTTAATGTATCTGGTTTTGCTTCCCTTGTCTCGTTAGCCCTGATTTGCCCCAGCAGTGTTTCCCTCCTGTCTCTCATTCCCTGATTGCTCCCTCTGTGTATTTAAGCCCTGTGTTTCTGGGGCAGTGTTGTGATTTACCATCATTCCATGCTGTGTGGGCCGTCCTTCTGCCTGCCAGTTTAGTTTCCAGTGTAGCCAGTTCTCTGTTTTGTCATTTAGAAATAAATCTTTATTTTGAGTCTGCACTTTTGGGTCCACCTTGCCATCACTACTGCCTGCACACAGCCTTCACATGACAGAAGATCTCGACCAGAACATGGACCCTGCAGACTGTTCTGCCTCGGAGTTTGAGGCCGAAATGAAGAGGTTGGTTAATTTGTTGGACCGCATCTCTCAGGCTGATAGCTTACAGGCTATGGCTGTGGGACTGAGCGCAGTGGAGGCAATGATTAAGACCAACCCCCGGCTTCATCAATTCTCCATGAACACTAATCTTGGCAGCACTATAGCTGCGTGGAGGGAGCACGTCAGAGCCAGTGAGCTTGCTATCTCTCTCTCCACGCTGATGCAGCAGCAGCAGAAGGAGCTCGCTGTGAAGCAGCTGCGTTCGCCACAGCAGCACAGACGTTTCTGCTGGAGGTTCTGCAGAACCGCTCCTGTATGACGAGCCAGAGGATTTGCAGCCCGGTCAGCTGGAGGGTTCGTGGCCCGACTCACCTCCTCCCCCTTCCCGGAGTAAACAGCGATCACACCGCCGCCACTCCAGAACGACTGAGCGCACCCCATTCATGGGAGAAAGTGACTGTTTATTGCACTCTCCGCTCGAGCATTCCAAACCCAGACCTTCTGCAATTTCTTTCACTGTGAGCAAGACTGTTTTTCACTCAGAGGATTGTATTCTGTCTGAATCGGTTGATTCAGAGAATATAAGTCTTGTTCCCGCTGGGGGTTCTGGACAACCGTGCCAGCCTTCATCTGTTCCCGCTGGAGGGTCCGAGGGGCCCGTCCAGCCTTCATCGCCTGCCACGCCACCACCTGCGGCTTCCATGCCGCTGCCTGCAGTGCCATCATCTGGTCCTGCCGCTGTCTGGTCCTGCCGCGCAGCCGGCCTCCGGACCTCTTTCGCCTGCGCCGCCGTTGCTTTTCGCACGGTCGGCCTCCTGAACTGAACTGTTTTGGGCTGTTGTGCTGTCAACCTCTGGGCCGGCCCCCTGAACCTTTCAGAACTGTTTACTGTGTTCCTAAACATTTCATGGGCTTTGTTTTGGTTTGTTTTGGACTCTGGCTCCTTGTCTTTAGTTTGTTTGTTTGAATTATTTTCAATATTTCTTGAAGCTGTTAAATTTAGCAGCACTCAGTTCAGTTGTGGCAGTTGCCTGCCTTCATTTTAAAAGGTTGTTGCATGATTTTCAGGATTTATTTTAAATTAAAGAGGATTACAAAAGTGAACAGGAAATACTGAGTTAAGTTATGTCAACTAATTCCCCTCAGAGACATGCTTTTATAAAATGTAGTTATTAATCATGTTAGTTTTATTGTAGTCAAAAAGTACATGTAATCAGAACATTGGCATTCAGGTAAGCTTTAAAGTTTATCAACTTAACAAAACTAAGGTGAAGGTGACCTCGTACTTCTGTACATATGTGGTGTACGGAGTGCTGTGGCATGTTAAGTCCGACTTACCTGCAGTGCATGAAGATAAACGCTGAGATTCACCAGCCTTTGGCAGGTCTCCTGTCAAACACGAGCAGCATACTTATTACTGACTTCTGTTTTAAATGCACTCTAAATAAACAGACATACTTTAAAAGTTACTTACCATTAGCGGTGACTTGTCCTGTCGCTTCATGCATTCCTTTATTAGGCAAAAACGTATTCCACAGACAGCAGAGAGAACGAAAACAGTTGAAGCAAAGTTATTACAGTTCACCAACTGAGAGAAACATTTTAGACATTTCAAATTTTCCGTACAGATCCAGCTCAACCTGGATGGTTACACTCGCCCACACAGGGACAGAACTAACAAGGAAACAGGGGGCCCGAGGCACCAATGCCCCAGACCCCACACCCAACCCAGGAGCAGCACCTACCAACGCAAGTATCCCAGGCACCATTCCCCAGCAGTGCAAGGCAACATCCACTCACGTGCCCCACCACCACAAATCAGCACAGACACACAGATGCCCCTAAAACAAGAGTCCAGTGACTTCAGTGTTTACTGGAGTCACTCTGTACTGTCTTTACTATACAGGGGAGCTTAAATGTTCTCTTTCTCTTCTTAATCATTGTATTCATCAAAAACTATACTGAAATATCTATAGTGGTTCCAAAATACAAGAATTAAGGTCATATAATACATGACCTGCTGTGCTGATATTAAAATATGATTATTAGAAATATACTTGGAGTTAATGAAATTACTAAACACAAGTAAAGTTTGAATTTCACATTGAAAGCTAAATTCTTACTGACATTATTGATGTCAAAGATGAGCATTAAACTCTAGTTTTGCTGATAAAATAAAAGTTCTATTACCAAAGTCTTTTTGTTGATGCCTTAAACTTGTGAATGTCTCAGTAAACCCTGGACAAAATGACTCAGCGGTCCCGTTAACTTTACTATATGCAGCACAAAACCAAATCTGAGACCATGTTCAGTTCCATAACTGCACCTCCAAACCCTTTCCCATCATCAACTCTTTGTCCTCACCTTTGCTGCAATAAAATGCTGGGCTCCATTGACCAACAGCTCTTGGTCACCTGAGAAGAGACAAAACACACTCAGTACTTGTCTTGAGCGATATGTGCAATTTAACCTTTATTTTAACCGTTCAGCTGAAAAAGGTTTTTATGTAATTCTCTGCACATTTAAGTTGTTGTTGTAACATAGTTTCCTGGTATCACTTTATAATGATGTCACACTAGTAAGCATTAGTAAGGTATTACTAAGTGCTTAATTCATCATTTATAAAGTATTACTCTTCATTAGTAAATAATTTATAAATGCGGATATAAGTGTTTATTCTAGACTAAAAGGCTCACTCATAAGGTGTTCATGGTGTTTTCAAGGTTTTCTTAATACTTCAGATTATAATTCATGGTTAATTCAGGCCTGGACTGGTAATCTGGCATACTGAGTATCTGGATGGTGGCCCAGTGCACATGTGGGCTGATGTGTCCACATATTTCTTTATATATTTCCTTTGTCGTTGTAATTATACTGTCCAGTAAGCAGCATGAAGACCTGCTGCACATCGCACTGACAGCAGTTCATTTTCATTACTGACACCAAATCACCCAATCACATCCCTTAATGCAACCAGCCCCTCCCCTACTTTCCCCATGAATTCATGCACCTTTTTGAGAATTCAGATTAATGTGGCCATTAAATAGCAGTATTTACTGACTGAGTGCAGTAACATGCTAGGGAAATCAAGGTTCCATGATAACGCTCATTGATTTGGGATTCTCCTTGATGGTGGAGAACCACCTCTTAACCTGATCTCCTCCTCGCCCCATGGAGCTGCTCTGAGTTCTCCCTGAATGAGGAGGAGATGGAGTCCATTCCTTCTTTCATGTAAGCTGTTCACCTGTGTGAAACCGTTATTTAGTCTAATTCAGCTAGACTAAAGCTAACAGACCACAAACCAGACGAAAGCTTAACCTCGGGAACGATCTAGTTCCAAAGTCTCAAACATTCCAGAGACATTTTCCTGCATTACCAGTTTAATATGATGGACCCTTTCTTTATATTGTATACACGTATTTGTGAAATATTTATTATTGTTTTGTTTTTATGTTAAATGAAGAAATCTTTGTACGTTTAAGTTGAGTTGTTCTGTGGCTCCAACTCTTTGGTGCATCTTCCTTTTAAACCCCGCCTACAAACCTGCATTCAGTATTCTGCAAACCTCAGGTGTGTTAGGTTTGCATCTGGCAATAAGTATTTGTATGTTCTGTACTTCTTTCTGTGTTGTCTGCGTCATGTCTCTGTTGGGAAAATAGCTGAGACGTAAATAACCCTCACTTCAGAGGTCACAGAAAATTCTTAATTAACAAATAGCAATTGTCTTAATTAACCATGAATTACACTATGAAATAAGCATTTATAAAACCTCTATTAACCTCACAAACAATGACCTCATATCTTAATCATCTTAATCATTATATAGAGAAATGGGCATCCAAATACTTTGTTATTTATGTATTTAGAAATGTTACCATGAGCACATTATGAGCTTATTAATCAAGAATGAACATTTATATCTGTATTCATACATTACATACTAAATAGGAGTATTGTGTTTCAAATGATGACCAAAGCTCTTACTGATACCTAACTAATGCTTGATAGTGCCACATTATAGGTTGTTTCTATTTTTCTCAATGTATATATCCATAATTCATTCAGTCAAATTTAAGATTATCATAAATGAGAGACTGAAGCGCTGACTTACTACAGTCTACCACCTCCATGTGGCTGTGATGGCACAAAAGGCGGGTGTCCATGCTGAAGCCCAGAAGGAGTTCACTCAGTCTGTCCACTGTGAGGACACACACACACACACGCACGCACGCACGCACGCACACACGCACACACAGACTCTATTACACTTTTTTGCCACGTGTTTGCCACAGATCTCCTTCTCTGTGTCAAAACTGCAGCATGTCAGATGTAAATATAGGATGTCAGTCAATGGTGAGTGAGCTGGATATGGCTAAAAAAGCTGTTGACTTCCAAAGTGTCATCGCGTCTCTTCTTAAACTAACTTCAACGACTCTTTGCTAAAGTTTCTTCCTTTCTCATCAACTTTATCCCCTGTACAGCTACAGCTCTGCACATCACCCTTGTTTTGAAAATTGCTACCAGTTCACCATTCCTCAGACATCCTCTCAGTTCCTCCACACGTACATCATCTAGACCATTTGCCTTCCACTCTTCATCTTCTTCATAGCTGCCTCCTTACTCACAATGATCCTCTGTCCTGCTCTCTCTCTCTCATTTTCTTTATTAATCAGCTCATCAAACTACTCCTTCCATCTCAACACACTTTCTTCACTCACAGCAGATAGCACACTGTAAGCCTTTGCCTTTCTATCTCTTATTTGTTGTACATTTAGTTCTTGCTCATTCCACCGGCACCTCGTCTGTTTCCAGACGATACATAAAATACTGTAGTACAGTTTTCCTCACCACTTCATCCAGCTTCTGGATTTTATCTTCACTTAATTCCTTTTCTTGATTTCCAGAGGCACCTTGGTTTTTGATAAATCCACAACCATCAGCTCTACCTACCCAACACTACCTCATCACCTCTGTTCCCTCGGTCTACATGTCCACTAAAGTCTGCTTCAGTCTTGAAGCTTTAGCCTCAGCCTCAACTATCTGACAGCTTACAATCACTTCAGAAAAAATTCAGGGAGAAAAAGTGGATATAGGAGTTTGGATGGTAAATATTTTCATTCTTGTTTGCTACAAAATGTTTATTTTTACTCATACTTCTAATTAAAATTATGTGAAGTTATGTACAAAAAATGTTTTTTATTTTTTTGTTGAGTTCGATCAGATATTGACCTTCAAATGTGAAGCATGCTAATATGAAATGTGGATAGTTACCCTCAGATGTGGCATCCAGTAATAGTTTTTCAGCACGAGGAGCTTGTGGTGTGTCAGCCCTAAACAAGTAGCGAGTGATGGGAGGCTGTAGGCTCTCCTGGCCACTTGTCACCTCTGCCAGTTCACAGAATAAAGTCACTCTTTCCTGCAGGAGCTCCAGCATCTCCTGGTCCTTGTGCTGCAGATCAGCTGATTGGATGACAATCAATCAGTCATCAGTCTAAAACAGACGTACAGAAAAACAAACCTGCCTCTTCACAGGTCTCCCTTGTTTATGTTGACCTGACAGAAAGGTCAGGCACATCCCAGCCTTCACCACACAAAATGTAAATGCTGATGCAGGATGCTTTAGTTTGAAATACAGTTCATGTAAATAACTATTCAGTTCAATTTTCGATTTAATTTTATTTGTATGAAACGAGCTCAGACATGGTCTAAACAGGAGGAGACCAGTGCAGCTATGACTGTGGAGCAGAAATGGTCCAGTGTGCAGAGTTTATGGACTTTCCAGCTGCTGTTTTTCCTGGTGATTCATTGGTCGACTTGTTATTTGCTTCATATCTTCATTTAACTTCCTAGTTTCAGTTTGTCCTGTTCTCAGTTCTTGGTTGTTGAGAGTTTAGTTCCACACTTGTGTCAATTCCCCGATAAGTTCATTCATGTCTGTTTCCTCGTTTAGTCACATGCTTCACTTCCTCTGCTCCTGGTTAGATGTCAATGCTCCAAAATTGTTTGCAATCAATACATCAGAAAAAAAGCAGCTTGATCAGAGAAATTCTGTGAGGCATTTGATGGTTTTACTGTTACCATAACTGCTTTGCTCTTTATGATTTTACTGTTTACTGTTATTCCAAACTTGCGAAATGCTGTCTTCTTGTGCAAAAGCATTTACTGTGGGCAAAAACGCAATCCAAGATAATACTGGCATGTCAGAAGATCTAAATAATTACTGACACTAGCACAGATGTTCTGCCTGAACACATGAGCCAAAACTGCTGTGGATACTACAGCAGTTTAAATTTTTCAGATCCAGGTTTGGTATGTTTGATACTCTGACAGGGCATGGTTTGGAGATCACATTGTGGTTTGGTCCAGTGGAACCTCTGTATTTGGTAAAAGTACGGAAACCTTTAAATAACTATTTAGGACCAAAAGGGTGAAAGAAAACCTGAGTACTCATCTTTTTCGTTAAAGTTTGTGGTAGAGAACATGTAGGCAGTTCCACCAGTAAGCCACCACTAAGCTACCATGTCATCTTTTTCTGGTTCCCAGGTATTTGAAATGTGAATGTAATTCAGTCAGTCTGTGTATTCTCCTGACCTTTGAGCCTCCTCAGATGAGCCTTGTGTTCCGACTCTATCAGGGGAAACTCCTCTCTTGATGGACACCTGAACACACAAAATCCAGACCACACATATCGTCTTGTCAGTCACATAGATATCATAGAAATCACATAGATTTGTCAGTTTTTTGTTCATAAACAAATTAGTAGACATTTATACCTCAATAATTAAACAGATGGTAAAGATAGAAATTTGCAGTTTATCACAACTTGGGTCTCATTTTTGTAACTCGACTGTATAACCCTACCCTCACCTATGGTTACAAGCTCTGGGTAGTGACCAAAAAACGGGTACAAACAGAAATGAGCTTTCCCTGGAGAGTGAACTACACACCAAACTAATCACAGCCCCATTGCCCCCAAATTATATTTGAACCTAAATGTTAATGCAAAACTAAACATACAGACCCAAACTGGAAGCTAGAAAGATGGAAGTTATCCCATGAAAACGATGTCCTGGGTGGATCAGATGTATGAAACGATGTAAATACAGAGCGTAAGTATTTCTGAATATTTCTCACTATGCTGGCCCTGTGTGGTTCATCCCCCCTTTGTTGAATCATGAACTTTGTGGAAAGCTGAGTTAAATTTCAGTAGCAGACGGAGAAAACATCGAACAGTGATGAACTCCCCAGGAAAGCACCAGAATTAGTCCAGGAGGTCACAGCAACATCTAGAACACACCTAGAACTGCAGTGCTACTTACCTCATTAGGTCAGTCGTCATGATTCAACAGTAACAAAGAAACTGGATTGGTTTGTATTTGCTAAACACATCTTGATGATCCCCAAAGTTTGTGTCCCGTTACATCTGGTATGAAACTAACGAGCATTTAAAAAGGCGTACATCATGAACCAGCCAGCATGACCCGGGCAGAGTGGCTCACCGCCTGTGGCACATGAAGACCAGTCCCACAAGGCGCCCACCCGAGCCCCCCACATCCCCTGCATCCTCATCAATCCCGTAAGTGAGACGCATCGACCACTCCACATATCCCGAGCCACTCTCACCCCACTCGGAGTCAACAAACAACACAGGAGAGATAAGAAAACGGTACCCACCCCGTCATAGCAAAGCAACACCCATGGAGGCGCCAAGGACGAACGCTCATCCCTGAGAACCGCTGAGGGCCAGAAACCACGAGTGCAAGAGGGAGACGCAGGTGGCAGACAGCACCACCAACCCACAAGTCTCACAACCACTATTCTTCTGTAAAAATGTAAAATTTGTTTGATCTAACACAAAGCGATGCCTTAAAAAAGAAAAAAGGAAGGGTTGAATTTTTTTCACAGTAAAACCTAAAATAAAGGTGATCAACAGCAATCTCTGGATGCTTATTTGGTAGATTGGTTTAAAATATTTGTAAATAAAAGTCAAATCAGGCCAAATCAAGGCAGTCACAGAAAGTCCCACAGTTTGATTCTCCATCACTGTCCCACAAACGCAGAGCCACAGACAACAAGTCTGCAAAAAGGAGTGAGCCCAAAATCCTCCTAAATAACGTGGAAGACTCATCGTCAAAACCTGGATTGCACTTCTTGATACCAAAGATGCCACAACCAGTCATTAGGTTCAGAGAGCAATTAATAAGTGTGAGAAATATGAAGAAAACAACATGATCGTTAGATCATTAGAAATCAGTAGAGGGGGAAAGTACGGGCTCTATGAAAAACATGCTACATTTATTCTGCTCTGCAAATGCAAGTAAATGTTTTTGTTTTCTGCAGGATTTACAGAGTCCATAATTTTCTCTGGGTAATTACCTTTTTCTTCATATTTTCCAAAATGTAGAAATAAGACCCAAGATGCAATAAACCTCAGTTTCCCCCTACATGTAGATTACAAACTGATGGAAAGCTTTAGCATGTGTTGTATGTGTATTTACCCACTTGCTGACAGCGTGCTGTACATGGCGTATCCAGATGTTCTTGTCATCCTTGGAGGCAGCATAAAACTCGTACATCTCAGGAGGGGTGGAATCACTAATCAGATACATGCCTCGTTCCTGATTGGCTATGTCCCTTACTATTAGGTTCTGAAGGGACAGTACTGGAGGCTTGTCCTAAAACGTACACCATGGATAGTTTTAGTCAAATAACAAGAGAAAGAGAAAAACTTATTGTAACTACGTGGTTTTTTCACCCTCGTTTATCTTTTTATTTTCCATTTTAAATAAACGACTTAGTTCAGTAACATGAAGGTTTACACACACATACACCTCCAACAGCCAGGACACACCTAAAGATACAGATCCTGTGCATTTCATTGGGTTTTGGCTGAGGAGCCTTCTAGGGTTCTGTTAGCATGTTTAGCATGCCGCAGCTATTTGGTTAGCAGTAATGCACGTCATTGTACTTTCTCTTTCTTGCTGCATTCGCTCTCTGTCACCTGCTTCATCGCTGTGTAAGCAGTACTTACTTATTTATCAATATTTATTTAGTGTTTTGAAATATCATTTTCAAAACAAAAGGGTTACAATGTTTAGAAAAAATGTCTTTCCAAAAATGATACATTGATGTAATTAGTTTTAGCATGCTTTGGGGGGTTTTTGGTTAGTTTTTTGTGTGTTTTTAATATGTGTGCAAATATTTTCTCACCATAGATGGAAAGATGTACCTCTGGTCCTTCTCCTGCAGAAACACCAGGATGTCAGACATCAGTAAGACCTGTATATCTACACAAACACACACATAAACATTGTTTTAGAATAGAATCACCCTTGAGTGTCATTGTATAAAATCTTTACTTAATGCAATGCAGGATTTTTCTGGGTTTAAATGCTGAAGTGTGGAAGATAGGGGCCATCTGCTCCAACCAGTTGGGGTCAGGGGACAGAGACAGGACAAGTTATTAATCTTTAATATAATAATATTTTAATTATAATTAATAATAGTAAAATATTCATAATAAAATGAAGAATGGAACCCCCCTTAACTAAGGGAGGATCCAGGGTCACCTGATCCAGCCGTAACTATATGCTTTAGCAAAAAGGAAAGTTTGGGCTATGCTCTAATGGGGTGATATGGTATTATAAAGTTAAGGCGGGGCCTGATTATTCAAGACCTTGTTCGTGATTGGAAGGATTTTACATTTGGATTTAACAGGGAGCCAATCATGAGAAGCCAGTATGGGAGTAATATGTTATCTCTTATATGTCGTGTTAAGGCCGTCATTTTCTCCATGGGTGTTAAAATCACCCACACCACTCGGACAGCCAACAATTTAATATGACCGTGTCTGACATTGTTAAAGAAAAACAAAAAAGATAAATGCTCATATTTTATGAGCGTAAACAACAACAAAAATTCAGTTAAATGTGAGGACCGCAGAATAATACCTGAGAAAGTTCAAACTGAAGCTATAATACATATACATCTGTTATATAACATATTCTAATAGAACACTTTCACTGCTGTACTTTACAAACATCACAGGAGGTAAAAAACTCCAGTCGCTTCATACACTATATTGATCATAGCTGATTTCTTAATTAAGAATGAAAATTAATCAGTAAGATACAAGTTAACAACATAAGTCTCTTATTTTGGGCAAACACATCAGGTGGACTTTGTCCTCCACCGACATTCTTCTTCATCTTTTGGTGTGTTGTTCATTTTTCATATCGGCTTTGCTGTCACACATTTTTTTTAAATATGTTTCTTTTTTTACCGGATCCATAACCCCTGCCTCAGGGAACTAACATCAACATAACAGTCCTGGGTCGGTCTTTGAGTTCATTTCTAGTATCTTGGGTTCTGTTCCTGTCCTCCGTGTTCCCTCTGTCTCCTCAGTCAGTCATGTCTCTATGTCTCAGTGTTAAGTCAGCGTCGTTGTGTATGTCTCTTGCGTTTCCTGTTTTACTTTGAAACTCCATGTCCTATGTCAGTGTATCCTGTTTTCCTCCCTGTCTCCTCATGTTTAGTTAGGTTCAGCTGTGTCTCCCTCCTGTTGTGCATTTCCCTCGTTACCTTGTGTGTATTTATGCTATGTGCTGTCCTCTGTCTCTTGTCAGTCTGTCTGCATTTATTCTTGCTTGCCTTTAATTCTAGTTATGCAGGGTGTCCCAACTTCTCATTGTGCACAGTCATACTTACTTTTATTATTGCTTTTATTTCATTATATTTGTCATTTTTTAAATTGAGAATTTGTTTCATAATTGAGATTCACGGTTTTAAGGTGTATTTTAATTTTGTTTATTGTTAATGACAGAATGATTACATAAGCTTTTTTATATATACAGTCTGTACATCAGGGGTGTCCAACTCCAGGCCTCGAGGGCCGGTGTCCTGCAGCTTATAGATGAGTCCTTGATCCAACACAGCTGATTTAAATGACCTTGCTGCTCTCCAGAGGCCTGTTAATGAACTAATGATGTGATTCAGGTGTGTTGACCCAGGGTGAGATCTACACCTGCAGGACACCGGCCCTCGAGGCCTGGAGTTGGACACCCCTGCTGTAAAGGTCAACTGAGGCTGATTTAAATGTTCAGTTTTGACTTGATGCTATTTTGTCAATATGAACCAAAATCTCTGAGGAATCTTTTCACCCCCTCGTTGAATATATGCCATAAAGAATTAAGACAGCTAGTAATAGGACAATAGTCGGTGTCTACCTGTTGTATTATGTTTATTTTATTAAATATTAATCACCCAATTGTTGTGTACCTTTGAGTCGTGATCCTGGAGTTTTCCAGAAAAGGGTCCCTTCACGGATAAGTCTCCTTCGGAGTAACTCTCCAGCTTTAAATATTCCTCCGTCCCGTACTATGGCCTCAGCCCTTGGGTCAAGCTTAGCATGGATTTCCTGAAGCCGCTGTGTTTTCTCCAGATCATCCATCTGCCGACAGGAAATTCAATCTTACATTTTCAGTTTGATTAATTATTAAATTATCATCTGAATGAACCAACGAGCTAATCTGAGTCGGCTAAAATGGATGTTACAAGGAGAGTTGTAACATCCATTTTGAAACGGTGATGGAGGTGGAGGTGTGCTCTGAAGAGAAGAGGAATGAACATCACTTGAAGCAAGACAAAATAAATGTGTGTGAATTGGAGGGAGTCAGGCGGAAACATACAAAGATTAAAGATGGTGACGGTAGATGGGTTTAAGTACCAAGGGTCAACCATCTCAGGGAATGGACAGCGTACTAGAATGAAGACGAGAGCACAGGCAGGGTGGAGTGGGCTGAGATGAGTGTGGCTGGTGATTTGTGACAGAAGGACAGGAGTCAACATGAACAGGAAGCTTTACAGAATGGTAGCGAGACCTGCTGTCATCTATGGTTTGACAGGAGGTGGAGCCGGAGGTGCTGGATGGTCAGGTTTTCATTTGGAGTTACCAGGATGGACAAAGTTAGAAATGAGGACATCAGAGAGAGACTGAGATGTTCAAAAAACAAATGGGACTTATTTTAAAATCATTCTTTTCCTCACAACACACTGAAACATCTGAGATAGGAACCTCATGTGTGGCAGTGCCTGCTAAAGCCCATGTTAACCCCTGAGTAAACATATTAGTACTTAATGTAATATTATTCATTCTCATGCATTGTCTGTTTTTAGTGGTATGCTTTGAGCTCATTAACGGTCTAAGTGTTTAAAAATTAAGCTGATTTCTTTTAGTAAAAGTAGAGGAATAGTAACAGTAACAATAGTAGTACTAAGGTCTTATTACTAAATGTTATTCTATTGAAGCTAATAAATACTACATATTATGACTGTATTACAGTATAATACATTATCAGACAGAAAATACAATGAGATTATTCAGTAGATAAAAAACAGAAGAAAATCAGTCTTAGAAATAAACAAAGATCTCGAGTATGAGCTAAAAGCACTTGTGTGGAAGTTTAGAGCCTGTCAAACAGGGCAGGGAATTGTTTGTCCTTTAAATATACAAATCCTCTCTTTGGTTAGTGAAACAAGTCGTCCACTTTACAGCTGAGGTAGGAGAGCTAAGAACAAGACCTAATCTAAGTGTCATTTAGGAAGAATGAGTGTTTGCACTGACTTGTACTTGATGTCTGAATGTGTAAGATTTAGAAAAGAACATAAACTCTTTGTGAGTTTGCTGATATTTGAATTTGAATATGAAGAGAATGAATGACGCACAGATTATTGCACAGGGAGCGAACACTTCAGTACCTGTTGGTCTATTGAACTAAGAAGTTCTCTGATCATCAGTAGAGCCTGGGCCACAGACGAAGCTTCTTCTTCATCATCTGGATAAAAAACAAGTAAACATCATTGCATGTTAACTTGCTCAAAGAGAAACAATCATCAGATTCATCTCTAATTTCAGTAAAACTGCGAAGTTTGAATTTCATCTTCTGACAGTTTTTTCAAAAGAAAGAAAGAAATATAAATTTGCATATATGAGTTTTAATTTACTAAATCCAACTCACAAAAGCTTTATGTACCAAATATATTACCCTGGGTGTTAAAGGGTTAGGTTTACAGTAAATAACAGAAAAATGGAGAAGAGGCAAAGGTTCACATTGAAGCCTGGTTTTGCTTCGTTGTGTGGAACCATAAATGTTAGTTAAATGTGAAAACTAGCATTTTTTAATTTTCTAGAGACATGGTAGATCTGAAAAAAGAAGGAGGCAGATGACTGGGATGAGTCACCTGTTGTGTTGTCCAGAATGCGCTGAATAAGTGCAGGATACTTGAACATCCGCTGAGTCACCAATAAGATGCACTCTTGAACACCATGGCAACGTAGCAAGGGTCCTCGACTCACCTGCTGCTAAGAGACAGAAAGGAAGCTTTAATTTTTCATCATTATTTAAAAGCGATCAGTGGCCATGTTACAGTTAGAATCATACACTCAGCAGAGCTGAAGTCAAAGGTATGACTTTTCTCCACGAAGTCATGGTTTCAACCAGCTTCCATGAGGGCGCGACAATGTCTAGTTGGCCCTGTGCTAACTGTATCAACACTGTATGTGTGAGTGCATGGTTGGCATTTCTCATAGAATAACAGAATTGGCAGGTCCACCCTGGTATCCTGAGCTGTCCACAGATAAGTGCAGGTTCACACTGAACACAAGTGACATACGTAAGAGGACCTGGAGAAGCCGTGGGGAACACTCTGCTGCCTGGACAAGTTTAGTGGTGGACCTGTGATGGTCTGGGGTGGCATGTCTGTGCTTCATCAGTACCTAAGATAAATTCACTGCCTGATAAAATGAACAGAACACTTGGAAAAAAACATCAGATATCAATGGGGGGGAAAGAATTTGCACACAGACCTCTACAGGCTGAGCAACGCCATCCTGACCGTCGTTAAGTACCAGTGGGAATTCCTCTGACCCACTGTACCCTGCACTGGTGCAGTGGGTAACTGGGTTGCTCCTGGTGCGCTTTATCTGGCGCAAATGTGCAGGCAGATCTAAAAGTAGATCCCCCACGTCACCATCTGTAGTCTCATTAGGAGCATGTCCCAACATTGTCAGTCATGCAAACTCCTGAGTACCGTTAGTAAAATGGAACAGCCTGCTGCGCCATTCTTTAAATTCAGCCGTAGGTTCATAATTTCATTTCATTCCATCAAACAATGAGGCATCCTTTCATTCCTAACTCATTACCATCTACACCAGTATCAGTATCCAGTATGAATGTTTTCCCATTAAGATCTGATGTGTTTTCCAAGTGTTCTGTTCATTTTAGGGGTCAGTGAATTTATCTTAGGCACCGATGAAGCAGTTCCTCCACTCTTCAATTGAAGCTGCGTTTTCTTTTTCTTGAACGTCTCCTCTTGTTCTTAAACAGCATTTTTGCCCTTTGTTAGCTAATTATATCAGCCAAATCTGGTTCCTTATGTCTTTCAGACATGCTCATTCAAACCCTTTAGCTCTCCTCCAACATGATCAACATCTTTAGTCTATGCACTCCTGAGAGACTTTTCACTGTAGAGTTTTGCTCTTTCACACATATGTTCTTATTGAAGATCTCTTAGTAAAATTAAAATGCCTTTAGTATGAAACATTGTAGGTGCCAAGTAAACCAATTATTTACTTATGCTTATTGTTGCTTTATTGTTCATATTTATTATGCTGCTGCGTCGTCAACAGCAGCACCAACAACACCTGGTAACAAGCCCTCGTGGTCACACGAGGCTGCTGATGCTGGCAACAGCTATGGAGAAGTGCAGCAGGAAGGCCAGCAGTCACAACAACAAAATGAGGAAGAGACTGAGGAAGGTGAAATAATAATTAGGAAGTATAATTGGAACAAGTCTTGGTAGGTCGGTACAGTGGTTAACATATACATATGTCCATGCATGTGTCTCCTACCCGTATGAAGAACTGGAACTTCTTGTCTTTAGCGAGCAGCTCCTTGTATAATTTGACAGCCTTTAAGTGTCGGCTACAGAACTCAGCGTAAGTCTTCTGCATGTCATCTGCAGACTGGCCTGAGAACTGGCAGAAGAACACAAACAAGTCACGTTATTGTGAATGTGAGTCAGTAAGGGAAAGTCAGCAGAATCACAAACCTGCTCTACTAGAATATCCCCCAGCTGATGAATGGTGTAATTGTGGTTGGATCCAGGTTGCAGGCTGTTCTTGCGCCGCAGGAGAAGTTGTGCCAGAAACTGGGAATGTATCTTGATGAGCTGGTCCAGGCAGGGAAACATGGCATGCACGGTGCTGGGCTCTAACTGAAGCTCCTCCAGCATGCCTTGTCGAAACACCCTCTCCATGATCTGCAGCGTCTGCATGTGGTGCAGCTCTGTATGGATCAGCTCTAAGAAATACACACATGTATAACAAAGGTGAGATGAGATGCATACGGCATTTTTAAGTGACAACCATTACATATTTCTAAACGGTGACGTACTGATTTGTTTTCTATGTGTGTCCATATGCAAACACATGAATAAAGTTTAGCAATAGACTGAACGTCTGCATATAAGGCAGAAAAGATGAAAAATAGATCATGTTTTTGTCACCATAGATGACATCCTGCCTCTTGATAACATTTTTGCGATGTGTCTGTAAGTAAGTGCTATCCACAGCCATGCTCCACGAGTCCGCCTTAAAGTCCTGGCCCTCAAGCTCGATCTCCTCCAGGACAGAAGCGTAGTACAGTTCTCCTAAAGAGGAAAAGAAGATCAGTATGAAAGACTGCGGACTCACAGATTATTGTTTTATTTTACTATTATTACATGAGAGATTATTGTAGACTGAAGGCAAAAGTTTGAACAGACGACTTGAGCTTTCTCCTGTACTCTGAAGGTTTGAAGATTTAACGACCTCTTCATGACTTAGAAATGTGTCACGTTTCACTTATACTGCTGTCCAGTTGTTTTCCACTACATTCAGGAAGAAACGCTGTTTATGAGGATCTTATTACTAATCAGAGCATGCACTAAACGGTTAATGGACTGGTTCTCATGTGGCACTTTTCTACTCTACCCGAGCACTCAAAGCGCTTTATACAACTGGAGTCATTCAGCCATTTATACAAGCACTTATTTTTTTATATGCTAGCGCTTCCTATCTAGCATTCACACACATTCATACTCTGATGGATGCAACTTGGGTCAGTATCCTGCCCAAGGATATTTGGCCCATCAAACCACCAACCTTCCAGTTAGTGGACACCTGCTCCACCTCCTGAGCTGCAGCCACCCCCAACTACTAGTAGATAAGCATTTATCTATTTAAGTTAAGCACCAAAAATGCATTCATGTCGATAAGCTTGCTTAAATTCTGGTAACATGCATTCATTTGTCACAATATTACAATAAGAAGGTGTGCAGGCGTGGAGAAAATGCCAGTTCCAAACTGCAGTTTTGGAACTGGCATTTTCTCCACCTTATTAATTCATAAACTATCAGACAAATTACTGGAACATGTACTCTTTGCAGTCTCCCATTCAGCCCTTACTTTCTATGTGGAAAACAGTCACAAGGAATTTCTTTTTTAAATACCTACATTCTCCAGGTACACCTGTTCAACTGCTCATTTATGCACATATCTAATCAGCAGCATTGGTTCTCTGGGTGGAAATGGCCTGTTGACAGCAGAGGTCTAAGAAGAACAGTACAACCAAGGTATGCACAACATCCTCCCTGAACATGCACCTCACCAAAGCTCGAAGCAGCAGGAGACCTCACTGTGTGCCAGTCCGAAAATGGCCAGGCCAGTGTCACAAAGTAACGTGTGAGTGTGTGTTTCAGTGACAACGTTTCCATTTTCATTTATTTGTTTTTTATGCCGGATACTATTTGCAGCACTCTGGTTCAATCAAAAAAACATGTTACATGTGTTACCCATTACCCTTATGATTTATCACATCAGCCATTGTTCCGATCTTCATGAACTGTTCTGGTTTGTTTATACTACAGTCCAGTGCATTATGATGTTGCTGGAAGAATGACCAGTCTTTGGCCTGCAGACTTGTGAGTATATAACATACATGTATAATTAATAAGTGACTAACTGACTGTGAACATATGGAGCTGTCTAATATTTTGTGCTGCTTGGATGTTTGTGATACCGTCATCATTGAGCGACTCCATGGACATCGTCCTGTTTCTGAAGCTGAGGGAGTCTGTAGACTGGGACAGAATTCTGCGTAGGCCCAGGGGAGCATCATCATTCAGGGACCTGCAGCACACACATGCATGCAGGTATTATTGGTGACTAACTATTGTGCATGAAATAAATGTAGTGGCAAACAAACTGGAGAACCAAACAGAGCTAAAATGTTAAAATAATAAAAGGTACCTTGAACAGTGGTGTTTAATGCATAGAGATTTCACTGGCTGTACACCAACTCATACATTTTGGAGTTGGGAATGTTAGTGTTTTGATAGACAGACATACTGAAACTGACAGTTTCCAACTAAGTTTGTGAAGGTTAACTGAAAATTTCCTCGTGTATATATATTAACATGGAGCCGTATAAATTGCCAGCACAAAATCAACAAATCTAGTGTCAATCCCAGACACAGTGGATGAGCTCTTTGGTTTCGAACAAACATGGAATGGAGGGTTTGTAATAGATAATCTTTTTTGAAGGTATTGTTGTTCTTTTTGGGTGTATGTGTCACAGAAAAAGAGCAACAAGGCTGCACTGTTCGCACGACTTCACAGGGGGCCATGTGTGCCTCCTGTAACCCCCACCGGTCTCTGTGTCCAGGCTGCATGTCTTCATCTGGGTCTCAGGCCTTCACAGTTTTTCCTTCCTACTGTCGCTTGTTGTAAAGTGCTTGTTGGGGTTTTCTCAGTATTGTGGGGTCTTACAATATAAAGTGCCTTCAGGCGGCTGCTGTTGTGATTTTGTATCGTATAAATAAACCGAACTGAGCTGAATTCAAATCAGGTGGAGCAGAGTAATGTTTTGCAATCTGAGATATTATCACACTGTCCTTATATTAATACATTTTTATCACTGTCAGTGACTGTAGATGATGGATAATCTTTGCCTCATCATCATCTGTCTGTCAGTCACAGTCTGTTCTGTGCCTCACTCATCAAAAACATTGACCTGTTGGTCAAAATCATCTTAAACTAGCTTCATGACCTTTCCTGTCCCACCAGGTGACAGTGAATGACCACAGTTAAGGACACATACTGTGTTTTTAAAAGATCATTTCCTGTCTGCTTTTTATGCATTCTTGGTGTTCACTGAACATTCGACAAGGCCAATCCAAATCCAAACTAGTGGATGTGACTGGTTTCTGTCCTTAATCCAGCAAACCAGCGTGCACTGATGACCTCAGGTAACAGCAGAGCAACACTAATATTCGCTCTGTGTTTATGACCCACCCTACGATGTTGTTGGTGGAGACACTCTTGGACAGGGATAGGTGAGAGCGGCCACGGCGTGATCTGAGCAGAGATTGTCGGAAGCTTTCAGAGGGGTAAATAGCTGAAGTTGGACGTTCTCGCATTACTTGAGCTGAAAAGAAAAAATAGTTGTATTATAAAGAGAATTGGCGGAAGAAAGGGAAAAATATTCCAACATGTTAGCAAGCTAAAGAGGATTTTAATGATGACGGAGGAACATACTGAAAAAGAGATAGATAGGAGGGAGGAAGGAAAGAAGACAGGACAGAGTGAGGCAGAATATGCAGTTCATGTCTTAGATTTGCTCCATTGTTCTTACTTTTTGCACGCAGTGGAACATTGTTCTTCATCAGGGCCGTCTTCTGTTGCTGAAAGGACAAAAACTACAATTACAGGAGCACAAAATGAAACAAAGAGAGTTTTTTAGGTCAGTTTAGCTACCAGAATAAATTCACTATTCATTATATTTAATGTTGATTGAGAACCCAAAAGCAAACTGTTAGGAATAAATAAAAGGAACTAAAATAACCTTTTATTGACAGTGACATTCAAGGTTATTATCGTTAACGAAAACTAGAAGTGAAAAAACATTTTCGTTAACGGAAATAAAAATAAAAACAAGACTTTGCAACAATAGGAAAACTAAAACTGTAATAAGTGTTCACAAAACTAACTAAAATTAACTGAATTTATAGCGAAAATGTGTTTAGTTCTCATTGATGTGTGTGTGTCATACAATAGTGAAAATGAAGTGTAGTTTCCAGGTTTTTTCCCTTGCTGTGTCTCATTATGCCAGCAGGTGGCAGCACGTTAGTCGAGTCGTCTGTGTCGCTGCTCCGTCCCACGCAGAATCATGTCAGCAAAAGTCGGGAGAAATCGCCAGAGTCCAAATTGGGATTACTTTGAATATGATTGTGTTTTAGATAAAGCAAGTGTCTTGTAGTGGAAAGAGACAAATTATGCGGGACATTTCTAACGGGAAAAAAGTCCCACAAACCTTAAAGTGCACTTGAAAAGCTCGCACAAGAAGGCTAACCTAGCTTACCTTGAGAAGGTAAGGGAGCGCGCCCAACCCTCATCCCCAGAAACAGAAG
>VUQP01023949.1:0-15131 GCA_015108555.1 Coptodon rendalli
GTAAAGACACTAAAAGTCTTATAATATGACTGAATAAAAATAATTTACAATTCATTCATGGTCTTAGAGCTCCTCCTCTGGGTGTTTCATATTATAACTGTTCAGGCACTGAGAGGTTTTTGTTCAGCTCTGCTGATGGTTTGTGTCACTGTGGTTCTCTGGCACAATAATAAACAGCTGAATCCTCAGTCGTCAAGCTGTTCATCTGCAGATACACCTGCTTTCTGCTGTTGTCTCTGGAGATGGTGAAGCGGCCTCTGACTGACTGAGAGTAGTAGATATTGCTGCTATCACTGAGGATCCGAGCAACCCATTCCAGTCCTTTTCCAGCAGCCTGTCTGAGCCAAGCAGCATGAATATCACTGCTGAACCCTGAGTATGTACAGGTCAGTCTGTGGGAGTCTCCAGGCCTTTTAATCACTGGTTCAGACTCAGTCAGTGTTTGACTGTCAGTACCTACAGACAAAAACATAATTAGCTTCTTTATATCAAACATATCTTAATGTTTGCAGAAGAAATGTGCTGTCCTTACCAGCCCAGTAAACTGACACTATAAGAAAAAAACATATAAACCCAGGACAATTCATTGTAAAAGTCATGTCTTTCTGCTCAGTCTAGAGTCATGAAAACCAGTCTTGCAGTCACTTTGTTATATTTGGCTACACATGTGTAAAAATCTGAATTTGCATAAACTCCTCCTTAAAGAAAAACACACTTCATCTCATACAAACATCTGCACACCACTTATAATAAAATATTTAAGCAAATATTATATTTATTTACAAATTATTATTAGTTTTTGTTACTTAATACAGAAAATTTTTCTCTCAAAATTTATACACCAATTTATTGCTGGTACATCAGTGAAAAACTTCATATATATTCATTATTAAATGTGTGCTCCATGAAGTAATACAGTAATTAACAATAGGAACATTATGACTCTTTACTGTTAAAGCTCATGTTGATGAAAGTGGATTCACTTCAACATCAGCTGTTGCTTAAAAATAGGAACTAACACTAATCCTCAGCATGGTGACTGATGGACGTATCAAAAAGGGTTTTTCATACAAAAAACAATTATATAAGAAAGTAACCAAACACCACTGACAGAATAAGGAACAACAGGGTGTCTGCCCACAGACAAGCAAAAACAAGAATACATAATTAGATTATTTGATCTTGGCATTATGATGTTTATGATTTAGATTTCACGGTGTCACTATGACTCTTGAAGAAAGCAATAAACAGCAGAATCCTCTGATGTCGTCTGCAGATTCAATTGCTTTCTGCTGTTTTCTCTGGAGATGATAAGCTGGTGCTGAACTGCTGCGATTAATATTTCTATCTAACACTTCCTCTATCAAGAATAGCAACCCCTTAAAACAAATTCCCTTTTTTCCTTAACGCACCTTAAAATTATTATTGGTCTTAGAGCTCCTCCTCTGGTGGCTTCATGTTACAAATGTGTTCATGCACTGAGAGGTTTTTGTTCAGGTCTGCTGATGTTTTGTGTTACTGTCACTCTCTGGCACAGTAATACACAGCAGTGTCTTCAGGCTGCATATTCTGTCCATTTAAAGTTACTGTGTTGCTTGAAGTGTCCACGTCAATGCTGAATTTGTTCTTTAGTGAATCTTTATAGTATGAAGCTGAAGTATGTTTCATCCCAGTCCACTCCAGTCCTTTCCCTGCAGGCTGTCTGATACCAGCTGTCCAGTAGCCAAGAGAATAAGAGACTTGACAGGTGATTGTCAGACGCTGACCTGGCTGCACAATCACAGAGGGTGGCTGTGTCAGCTGTTCACATTTCACACCTGTGGAGAAAACGTGTTTAATATAGTAACAGTAAGATTTGCGTACAGATGGATTCTGGTAGATTATAAGAGAAAACAGATCACACTGTGGCATTGAGTAGTAAGAAAAAGAGTTTCAGCACAATTAATAGAAAATTACTGACGCTCATTTACTGCACTGCTTTTATGCAGCAATGTTCATATTTTGCAGTCAGTTGTTTTCAGTGGGAAAAATCTAAAACCTAACAGTGATTAGCACAAAGTATTCAGATGGTGAGTGTGATAAATTTAACAGCTCTTTTTAGTCCCCTTTATGAACTGGTGAGACAGAATACTTCAGAAGTACTTGTTGTTTAAACAAATTATAAAAGATTTAATAATGAGTTCATGCTGATATTTGTCCTGCTCAGCAGCAAATCCAGTTAGATATTAAATATGATTCATTCATGTTCCATTTCAGTATTTTAAACTTTTAGATTTCTTATAGAAATGTAAAAATATTTTTCTAACATTTTTTTAAAAAGTTTAATCAGAAAATCAAACCCTGCAAAATCAGCTTCTCACCTTTTAGCGTGTATTTGTAATTGCATATTTATACCGCCCCTTAAATATGCAAACCATATTCTTCTGCCATGTATGTATCTGGCACAGTAACACACAGCACAGTGGTCTGGCATTAGTCTGTGCACGCTGCAGACATATCCGTCTACAAGTGCATCACTTTGTAGCAATCCCATTGATACAATAACTGTAATTTAGTGTTTTAATACAAATACAATAATGTGCTTTACTGTTTTTTCTTCTTTTTTTATACAAAAGAAAATTCTTGCATACTGGTGGATTAACCATTACAGAAACATGAAAGTTTTACAAAAATAAAATCTCCAGGGTTGATATATGCAGCACTGACACTGTTGAAAGGCAATTCTTATATATTATTATTTTTATATATTCACATATTCATAAACATTATTCTTATATATTAATACCATATTATTTGTTTTTGAATCGTCTCTGTGTACTACAAAAAAATTCTAATTCACCACCTGAGTGTATCTGTGTGATTTATTGTACATACTATAGTGGAACAAAATATAGAACAGAACAAAATATATATAATAAAAAAAATTAATTCTATTTAGTCTAAACTAAATTAATGCTGATTAATGCATTACAGATCGTGTTTCTTCACAATGTTGTTGTTGAACAGCAATGAATCAATTCATGTTGATGTAAACTGCAGAAAGCAAGTTTTCCAAGTACTTGGACAACATTTATTCCTCATGTGTCACTGTGGCTCTGGAGCACAATAATAAAAAGAAAACGAGTGTAGATTTCATCATCATTATTATTATTATCATTAATATTATTAGTAGTAGTAGTAGTAGTATTGTTAAAGTGGGTCATCTTTGTTGATTTGAATCTACCTTTGATTAACTGGAAGTAATAGATATAAGAACTTCCTGTGTTTATAAAGGCAGCCTGTTCAAAGGGTAGTCTCTGAATAAGAATCCAGAGCCTGTATGGATCAGTCTGTAAGATTTGAATGACTGGTTCAGATTCTGTCAGAGTCTGACCATCAATACATGTCAAGTTAAATAGTTTGGAAACACAAATAAATGCTGTGTAATGTTAGAGTCTATAAATGTTTTTATGTGCCCAGCATAATAGGTGTCTATACTGCCTTTTGAACTACAGATGACTGTATAAATACCCTGAAATATGTCACTGATAAATTTATGAGTAATAAAATAAATGTTTCAGAGAGCCCAGGATTCAGCAACCAACAGCATCAGCAGAGCTACAGGTGAACAGATGGGAGCTTCTTCTGTTCACAGCACTAACATCACTCTATATAAGAGTGTGTGAGGAAGTTTCCTTTGGATACAGACTGGCAATGACAAATTATAAAAGGGATAAGAGTCACTAATAGTTAGAGATTGCAGTAAAAATTATTTGGTGCATACACAAAACAATGTAATTCACAACACTAGCTCAGAGATGTTAACCTTTTTCTATCACTGATGAAATTTAAAACATTTAGATAAAGCAAAAGAAAACAATTACACTTACACAGAGATGAGCACAATGTTTCTGTCAGTGTGTTGATGTGTATTAATTTCTACAGGTGAATGCTCTCATTCTCATTTACCTACAGGAATAAATAAAGTAGCCTTGAATTGCAGAAAGAAAATTTTGCATTTTCTTTCTTTTCGTTCTTTTTTTTTTTGATGAATTGAGTTTTTGTACAGAGTTTCTTCCTCTTGTGTCACTGTGGCTCTCAAGCACAATAATATACAGCAGAATCCTCAGCTGTCAAGCTGTTCATCTGCAGATACACCTGCTTTCTGCTGTTGTCTCTGGAGATGGTAAATCTGTCTCTGAATGACTGAGAGTAGTAGATGTCACTACTGTCACCCCAGATGACGGCAACCCACTCCAGTCCTTTTCCAGCAGACTGTCTGATCATAAGAATTTGCATATTAATGATCAAGGAACTGACCTCACAGCCCATTGTTCATTCAGTGGGCTGGTTTCAGTTATTGTGCAATGTACTGGAAACCTGCAGTCAGCTGGGACTGAAGAAGTCACTTGGAGGAGTGACAAAACATTTCTACTACTGAAAAGCTGGGTCCACATGAACAAAATTAACCTTTCAGGATTTTCTCTTGTTGGATTTTGTTGTTGGGTTTTTACCTACAATGATAAAGCACCTTGAGGCACATTAAATTAAATTGGACTGAATTGAATTAAACAATGTTATTCCTATTCCTAAAAAAAATAAACAAATGAGGCTTCTGTCACTTTGTACAACAGGATGAGAAGGAGGAAAAGAACAAAATTATATTTAGTGATTTTTTTTAATGAATGTTATACAATAATATACAAATAATAATTTGCTGTGTTCTCAGTCTTCAGATTGTTCATCTGTAAATAGACTGTAATCATCTCTGGAGACGGTGAATCTACCCTGGACTAACTGGTAGTAATAGATATAAGAACTGCCTGTGTTTATAAAGGCGATCCACTCCAGTCCTTTCCCATGAGCCAGTCTGACACAGTTCATAGGGTAGTCTCTGAATGTGAATCCAGAGCCTGTACATGTGGGATTCTGTGGGATTCTCCAGGCCTTTTACTTATTGGTTCAGATCCTGTCAGAGTCTGACCATAAACACCTGTCAAGATCATCAAATCACACAGTTAAATAGTTTTATAAATAAGTCGTCCTCACAGGAGACAAAACCAGATTACTCCAGTCTGCTATGAAAATGTATGAGTGATATTAGTTTTATCATTCTGGTAACAGTTGTGATTACACATAGTTGTAATATACAAATATATATAAGTTACATAAATAAATGGTAAATGGCCTGTATTTGTATAGCGCTTTACAAATCCAGTGATGGCAAGCTACACTGTAGCCACAGCTGCCCTGGGGAGCACTGACAGAGGCGAGGCTGCCGGACACTGGTGCCACCAGGCCCTCCGACCACCACCAGTAGGCAATGGGTGAAGTGTCTTGCCCAGGGACACAGCGACCGAGACTGTCCAAGCCAGGGCTCGAATCAGCAACCTTCCGATTACAAGGCGAACTCCCAAATCTTTGAGCCACGATCGCCTCAATAAGCTAGGCAAAAAATTAATTTGATTTGAGTTAATATACTAATGCTACCTCTCAATGCCTATTGTTGATAATTACACTCCTTTTATGGAGAAGACTTTTTTGTATGTTTCCTGTGTAAATTTGATCTTTACAAAAACTGGCACAGTTTCTGAATTACAAAAGTAAACTGTCTTTAAGCTTTTTTGTGACTCACTGAGTTTTTAAATGCAAGAATGCTTGAAGGGTTTTTGTACAGGTCTCTTCATGGTTTTTGTTACTGCTGCACAGTAATATAAAGCAGAGTCCTCTGGCTTTAAGTTGGACAGTGTCAGATACACCATGCTGTTGCTGTTGTTTCTGGAGATTTCTACACGTCCTTGCATGCTGCTGGCATAAATGGCTCAAACCAAATAACCATCCACTCTAGTGTTTTTCCTGCAGGGTGTCTGATCCAGTCCATTCTTGCTTTGCCAAAACTGAAATCAGTTCCTCTACAGGAAAGACTGAGGGCTTCTTGGGGCTTTTTTTAACACTGGAGTGGAAGGAATGGACTCCAAGGCCTGACCATTCAAACCTGCTGAATATGAATAATACACTGACATGAGACAGTTGAATAAGTGTGTGTTGCTTTTGATGTGTTGGTTGTGCAGCTGTTCAGACTTTACAATATGATTGTGTAACAGTTACAATCAGTGTGCTGTGATCCTGCTGTCAGTGTTTTTGTTCAATGAGACTCACAACATCCAGCAGCAGCAGAGCTACAGTTTTCGGCAGGGACATTCTCTCCTTCTGTTGCAACCAAGTGTATAATATAAAGTCTTTATGTTAGTATTGATAGAAGTTTATTTTGCGTACCAACAGGTGTATAAAATAGAAAAAGGAAAGTTCTAAAAGACTAACTCATAGTTTTCGGATTATTTTTAATTATTCATAAAAAACTTTTAACAAAGTCATACAAGGTGAATTTAAATATTTACACATAAAAATAGAAAAACTAAATATTTAAAGTTCAAAGTTCTTTATGAAGCTATTTTATTATTTGTTGTTTTTGCTTCTTAAATGTGCTGGACATGCCTTGAATAGTAGAAAGCAAATTTTGACTTGGCTGAGTTTTTGTACAGCGTTTCGTTCTCTTGTGTCACTGTGGCTCTCGAGCACAATAATAAACAGCTGAATCCTCAGTCGTCAAACTGTTCATCTGCTTTCTGCTGTTGTCTCTGGAGATGGTAAACCGGCCTCTGACTGACTGAGAGTAAGAGATATAGCTGCTATCATCCTCAATATAAGCAATCCACTCCAGTCCTTTTCCAGCAGCCTGTCTGATCCAAGCTGCATCAATATCACTGCTGAATCCTGAGTATGTACAGGTCAGTCTGTGGGAGTCTCCAGGCCTTTTAACCACTGATTCAGACTCAGTCAGTGTTTGACCTTCAGTACCTAAAAGTGTTAAGATTTCATTAGTGTAATCAAATTTTCTTTCCATAGTTTTATTTGTCCAATTAATTAGTTTGCTCTTACCAGCTGAGAAATTCAACAGAAAAAGAAAAAATGCTAAATAAAAAGGTCTGATCATTGTAACAGTTGTTGTCCAGTCTGCAGAGTGTAGGTTGAGTCTTTGTGTTTTGTGCTGCAACATATATCAAGAGAGTGAAGATAACAGTTTTGCATTGTCTCCTCCTCTTTTCAACACATTTTAATTCATGGGGCATAATTTAAACTGATGATATCATGAAAAGTAAAGTGACACTAAAGTCATATAATACGAAGGACTGAAAATAATCTACAACACATTCATGGTCTTAAAGCTCCTCCTCTGTGTGTTTCATTCTATAACTGTTCAGGCACTTTTTGTGTTTTGTTCAGGTGATGCTGAACACAGTTCTAATACAAGTAACCATGTGTAGTGTCCATGCTGTCAGTGTTTGTGTTCAATGAGACTCACAGCATCCAGCAGCAGCAGCAGAGCTACAGTTTTCTGCAGGGAGCTTCTCTCCTTCTGTTGCAACCAAGTGTATTAAACAAAGTCTTTATGTTAGTATGGATAGAAGTTTTTTTGTGTGCCGATGTGTGTATAAAGCAGATAAAAGTTTTGAAAGACTTAAATTTTTCAGAGTTTTTTATTATTATTCATTAAAAGCTTTTAACACAATCATAAATTTTGATATTTACACTTGAAAATAGGAAAACTGAATATTTAATATTCAAAGGTCTTTGATGAAGCTGATTGATTTTTTATTGTTCTTGTTGTTGCTTAAATGTGCTGGACATGCTTTGAATGGTAGAAAGCAAATTTTGCCTTGGCTGAGTTTTTGTAAATAGTTTCTTCCTCTTGTGTCACTGTGGCTCTTGAGCACAATAATAAACAGCTGAATCCTCAGTCGTCAGGCTGCAGATACACCTGCTTTCTGCTGTTGTCTCTGGAGATGGTAAATCTGCCTCTTACTGACTCAGAGTAGAAGCTGCCCTTACTGTCACTCCAGATCCAAGCAATCCACTCCAGTCCTTTTCCAGCAGCCTGTCTGATCCAAGCAGCATGTCTATTATCACTGAACCCTGAGTATGTACAGGTCAGTCTGTGGGATTCTCCAGGCCTTTGAATCACTGATTCAGACTCAGTCAGTGTTTGACCCTCAGTAGTTACAGACAAACATGAATAATTAGTGACTGTTTAGTTGTTTAGTTTCTATATTTCAAGTATAACTCGTCTATCATAATGTTTGCAAAAGAAATGTCCTGTCCTGAAACTGACACTATAAGAAAAACAAAGGTAATCTCAGAACAGCTCATTGTAAAAGTCTACAGTTGTGTAAATCAACCATGTAGTCCTTGTGTTATATTTGGCAACACTTGTGTAAAGATCTGAATTTGCATCAGTTTCTTCTCCTAGATAATAATTTGCTCTCGAAATGAATTTCTGATACATTAGTAAAAATCTCCACATGTAATAATTATTAAACACATGCTCTATGAAGATAATAAAACTGTGGGAACATTATGACCTGTTACTGTTAAAGCTCAAAGGTAGGAAGATTCTCCAGGCCTGGTATGGCAGCAAAACACACACAGACACACACACACACACACACACACACTCAAACTTGTACAGAGGGAAATGAGGAGCAGATCACACCAACAAGCAACTACAAACACTCCGATAGTCAAATAGAACTTATAATATTCATTAAACCCCAAAAAAACACATGAGCCCTGGGTCCCCACACCCAGGCCTACAACAACTTAACAAAAATCCAAACATTAAAGATTAAAATGAAACAAAACCTAAATAAATTCAAACAGAATTCAAACTCTGATATATTTAAGATTCAAAACTGAAGGTCAGCGCAATATTCTAGGAGCAGGATTTATGCATTTTTTAGAAATATTACATTTTTACATTTTTTGTTGGTTGTTTGGGTTTTTTTACCAAATGAGTAAAGATTACATTACAGAAACATTATTGGTGTTAGATGAGTTATTTAGTGTTTAATAAAGTAGATAAAAACACACTCTCATCTAAGTATGAACGTACAAAATGAAAAGATGAAAGATGTCATATGCAGCTGTAAAAGATCTAAAACTGAGCAGCATACACGGGGCTTATAAGGTACAATCATCTAAACAGAACACTGCTTTCAGATTTGAACAAATGAAGATGTAATTGAAGAAATACTCCTTCTTTCCACCTATATTATATATATTATATATTATCTATATATTTTATATCTATATTGTATGTATTCACCTATTTTCATTATTCTAAAGTACATGACTTTTTTAATTGTGCAAACCTATATCAGTAGTCTTAGAGCTCCTCCCCTGGCAGCTTCATACTATAAGTGTTAAACCAATGTAGGGTTTTTGTACAGGTCTCTTCATGGTTTCTGTTACTGTGTCACTCGATGTTACTGCTGCACAGTAATACACAGCAGAGTCCTCTGGCTTTAAGTTGGACAGTCTCAGATACACCATGCTGTTGCTGTTGTTTCTGGTGATTTCTACACGTCCTTGCATGCTGCTGGCATAAATGGTTTTACTTGCATCAAACCAAATGACCCCCATCCACTCTAGTGTTTTTCCTGCAGGGTGTCTGATCCAGTGCATTCCTGCTTGGCCGAAATTAAAACCTGTTCCTCTACAGGAAAGACTGAGGGCTTCTTGGGGCTTTTTTAACACTGGAGTGGAAGGAACGGACTCCAAAGCCTGACCATTCAAACCTGCTGAACAACCAGAAGAAAAAACAGATCAGTGAAAATCAGGAAGAAAATAATGATTTAAACAAATGATCTAAATAAAAATAATAACTTATCACAATGTGAAGCATCATACAGGGCAGACAGACAACTGTCAGCAGGACAGACAGTCTGAACATCATCTTGAAAGTGAAGGTGTGAATGAAGTGCTTGAAATGAAGCAGACGGCTCCTAAGAGGACAGAAGTCTGCCACCGTGATTTTACTAGGGAGGGACTAAAATATGTTGCTTAAATATTATTCAAATGTATCTAAAAAGAAAATTTTGCATTGAATAGATATTTTTAGTTTTAGTTATAAATCTACTGTGTGTCTGCTTGCTGCAGCAAATTTGGTTTTGTACATTTAAACTTTCAAACATTTTAATATCCATTTTCCAATGATTGCATATAGATATTAGCGGTACTATTCCCTTCATTGGATATGCTGAGGCAATGTTTGATGAACATGGATGCAAAAACTGATACAGTGATCAGAGAAGCTGACAGCAATGTGGATCAATCGGAGGGTCAAACACAGCACACAGACAAACACATATTTATGACAAAAGTGTTGTTCTTATCATCTTCTGCTGACTTAGGAAAAAGAATATCTAGAACACAGAAGTTAATTTTTAAAATGTAATTAGCGATACAAGGTTGAAAAACAGAAAAGAACAGTTTATTTCGTTTCTTTGTTTAATGCTTTGTACTTGCATTCATTGTTTTAACTGCTTTTCTAACTTGGAGTTATATTTTTCATTGTTACCATAACATGTTTTTAGATTCTGTGCATTTTACTAATATGTACTCACAGATCAGTGCAATCACAGGTGTTATTGTGACAGTGAGTTGAATATCATATTCTTGATCATCTACTGCCCCCTGTAGGTTCCTGTGAAACTGTATGGCTGAAGGTTTTTGTAAAGCCTCTCTCATTACTTAAATCACTGTGTGTCTTTAGCACAGTAATACACAGCAGAGTCCTCTGGCTTTAGGTTGGAAAGCCTCAGATATGTCATGCTGTTGCTGTCATCTCTACTGATTTCTATGCGTCCGCTCAAACTGCTCACATATCTGTTGCTGCTGGAAGATGAGAAGCCAATCCCTATCCATTCCAGTGCTTTTCCTGGTTGTTGTTTTATCCAGGTCATACTACAGCAGGTAAATGTGAAACCAGATCCTCTGCAGGAAAGACTGAGAGTCTCCCCAGGCCTTTTCACTACAGGACTGGAAGGAATGGACTCCATACTCTGACCTGTAACACCTGCGGAGATGAATAAAGATAAAAGAAAGAGATATTCAAAATGTTCTGGTATCCCTGATTAACCATCATTGTTTCCTGGTAAATGATGAAACAGTAAGAAGCAGAAGAACTCACAGGGAAGTGAAAAAGCAACCAGCAGCACAGTGAGTGTCTGTGTCATTGTGAGTCTAGAGATTCTTCACTGCTGCTCTGATGATCAACACAAAGTTTAAGACAAGTCAGCAGCACAGAAGTACACAGCACACAGTGAAGATTTGCATCAGGATATTATGTAGAGGGAGTGGCCCTTGTGCTGGCATCTCTTATTATTTAATCAAATTTTTCATTCATTTTGTAACATACAGTGCCTTGAAAAAGCATTCTTGAACTTTTACACATGTTGTCACCTTACAACCACAAAATTAAATTTGTTTTATTGAGATTTTCTGTGAATGATCAAAACAAACTAAGACATAATTGTGAAGTGGTACAAAAATGATAAATGGTTTCAGAAATTTAAAGAAAATGAAAATCTGAAAAGGGTGGTTTACCTGTGTGTAATGTAGTCTCATTATTAATACGCCTGCTCTGTGAAGGCCTCAGTTAGAGAATCTTATAGACCAAGGCACCCACCAGACAGGTCAGGGATAAAGTTGTAGATAAGTTTAAAGCAGGGTTAGGTTTATAAAAACATATCTCAAGCTTTGAACATCTCAAGGAGCACTGTTCAATCCATCATCCAAAAATGGAAAAAGTATGCTACAACTTCAAACGTACCAAGACATGGCGGTCCACCTAAGCTGACAGATCGAGCAAGGAGAGCACTGCTCGGAGAAGCTTCCAAGAGGCCCATGGTCACTCTGGAGGAGCTGCAGAAATCCACAGCTCAGGTGGGACAATCTGTCCACAGGACAACTGTAAGCTGTGTGCTCCACCTGGCCTATGTGGAAGAGTGGCAAGAAGGAAGCCATTTTTGACAGAAAGACATACAAAGTCCCATTTGCCAGGAGCCACTTAGGGGACACAGCATACATGTGGAAGAAGGTGTTCTTGTTAGATGAGACCAAATTTGAACTTTTGAACCTAAATGCAAAGCACTACACGAGGTGGAAAAGTAACACTGCTCATCACCCTGAACACACCATCCCAACTGTGAAACATGCTGGTGGCAGCATCATGCTGTGGGGATGCTTTTCTTCAGCAGGGACAGGGAAGCTGGTCAGAGTTGATGGGAATATGGATGGAGCAAAATACAGGGCAACCTGTTCTAGCAAGAAAATAACCCTAAACCAAGGGTGGGGAACCTTTTTCATATGAAGAACCATTTACATTTTTATATAGTTCTGTTTTTAGAAGTATTTTTATAACTATGGGGGGTGGGTGTCTTTAATTATTATATTTATTATTATATTGATTTACATAGAAATACTCTAGATTCTAAAAATACACACATGGTAGAATCACAGGTATTTTTATGTCAGTGAGTTGAACATCAGATTTTTGATCATCTACTGCCCCCTGTAGGTCCCTGTGAAATTGTATGGTTGAAGGTTTTAGTAAAGCCTCTCTCATTACTTAAACCACTGTGTGTGTTTGGCACAGTAATACACAGCAGAGTCCTGGTAAATAAGGAAACAAGAAGCAGAAGCACTCACATGGCAGAAAGAAAGCAACCAGCAGCACAATGAGTGTGTTTGTCATCCTGAGCCTGAAGAGTCTCCGCTGCTGCTCTGATGATCTACACAAAGTACAAGATGGGTCAGCAGGACAGAAGAACACTGCACACAGTTGCATTTGCATCAGAATTTAGTGAAGAAGGTGTGGCTCTTGTGCTGTTATCTCTTATCACTGAATCTAATGTTGCCTTCATTTTGTAACCTAGCTGATTTTCTTTTTTTGTAAAAGTTTCAAAAATTTTATATTTTAAAGTTGGATATCCATTTTCTTTCCATTTTTCATTTAAATTCATATATTTTGTGTAACTAGAACATATAAAGAACAAGACCAACTTGACCGCTCTCACAGCTAGTAGTTACTAATATTACTGCATAAGGTCTGCTAAGCAATCTAAGATAAATATACAAGATGAATACACAGAAAACATGACACTCTCTTTTACTTTTTACTTGTACAAAAAAAAGTATGAGTCTGAGCAATCTTTTGAGAATATAGTTAGTTTTTTTTTCATTATATGTAAGATCTTCAACTGCACTTTGTACATTTCATGAATTAATCTGAAAAATATTTAGTTATCACATCCATCCATCCACACTGTGAGGCTGAGTTTCGGGTTGTAACAGATTTTTTTTCTCCACTTTTTATCATCTTTTAAAATTAAAATGCAATTTACTCATTCAAAATATATTATTCCTTATTTTACGTGGTCAAAGATTACCCATTTCAATAAAGATAAGAGCAACTCACAGCTAATGATGTTAATTAGTGAAATTAGTATAAGACGAAAATCCCTGAGAGATTAAGTCAGAAGCAAAGATGAAATTCAACAACTTAAGTATTTTTGGTGATTTAAACTATGGTGTGTGTCACTTATTAATCACTTATTAGTCATTGATTAATACCAGGCAGCACAGACTTAGGACTTGATACATTACTGGCCAAGTGTTTGCTGAGAGGGTGCTGTTTGATTGTTGGGGTTTTCTCTCTGTTAGTGTAGGATCTTTAGCTTACAATAAAAAGCATAATGTTGCATTATTCATTCTTTTTTTGTTTGTTTGTTTATCATTTTTGCTTCCAAACATGGGCTCAGTTACTGAAGCATGTGCTTTTGTAACTACTAAACTCTGGACACATTCAATTTATTGAATTCCTGTCTCCAGCAACATGTGCTCAGCGTTTACTACCTTTGCCTTACAAGAGTTAGGGTTCAAACTTGGGGTGGGCTCTACTCTGCCCATGCTTATGTTGTTCTTCTCCAGCTCTGGTTTCAGTTCTGTATATATCAGTCTTACAGACTTAGTGAAAATAAATCTGAATCTCCTTCCCACAGAAACACTTCTGACTACATTGCTGGTCTTAGAGCTCCTCCTCTGGTGGCTTCATGCTACAACTGCTCAGCCACAGAGAGGTTTTTGTTCAGCTCTGTGGATGTTTTGTGCTACTGTGACTCTCTGGCACAGTAATACACAGCAGTGTCTTCAGGCTGCATATTCTGTCCATTTAGAGTCACTCTATTGCTGGAAGAGTCTAAGTCAATGCTAAACTTGCTCTTCAATGAATCTTTAAAGTGAGTGCCCGAAGTATATCGCATCCCAATCCACTCCAGTCCTTTCCCTGCAGGCTGTCTGATCCAAGCTGTGTAGTAGCTGCCCACAGAATATAAGACCTGACAGGTGATGGTCAGACGCTGACCTGGCTGCACAATCACAGAAGGTGGCTGTGTCAGCTGTTCACACTTCACACCTGCAGAGAAAACATGTTGAATGCAGTTCTATAAAAGTAACAGTGTGTGGTGTCCATGCTGTCAGTGTTTCTGTTCAGTGAGACTCACAAGATCCAGCAGCCAGCAGCAGCAGCAGAGCTACAGAGAACATGATGGTGCTGAAGGTGATCTGACGGGAGCTTCTCATCTGATGAAACTGACGGACTGATTTCAAGTCTTTATTTCAAACTGAGAGGAAGTTCACTTTGCATACACATGGAAACTGTCAGGTTATAACTGAAACATGTGTTACCGCTTTGCTAACAGAGAGTTTGGAGAGGTGGGAAACTGAAATGTAACTTTAAAAACAGATTTATTTGAACAAGAATGAAACATTAGATTATGTTTTTTAGGCAACATAAGTTCCCTGTTGAGTACTGTGAAAGTATGAACAAAGTAAATCAAAATGGATTCTATTCATTACAACCAAAATGAATGAAAAGATAATGATACACTTATTACAGATCAATGCAGTTCTATTGTTTATTATATTGAGTTGGAAGTCATTTTTGTGAAAGTAAATTGCTAATTTTAAGAGCTGTGTACAGTGTTTCTTCACCTTGGTTCACTGTGGCTCTCAAGCACAATAATAAACAGAATAATAAGCAGAAATCCTCCTGCTGTCAAGCCTCTCACCTGCAGATGCACTTGCTTTCTGTTGTTGTCTCTGGAGATTGTAGAAAAATGCTATAAAAGAACCAGTCCATTTACCAAAACCTAAACAACAAGACAAACTCAAATATGTTAAAGAACTCAAAAACAACACAAAAGACCAAGACAAATATGTTTTAGGAATACTGCACTTTGTTTATTTATTTA
>VUQP01023953.1:0-13214 GCA_015108555.1 Coptodon rendalli
AGACAGACGCCAATTATCAGCGCCCGAGAAGCGCGCGAGAAGACATCGTGAACGCTTCCTGGCCATCCAGTGTAGATGTTAGTGAAACTGTTGGGAAGACAACGTTGGAGAAACGTGAACATTTTATTTGTACTGTATAATCTGCAGATTCTGACAGAGATCTGCAACTATCCTTTGAAGCACCGCTCCTCTAAAACAGCAATAAGGATCATTATTAGGTTGTTTACCTTATTATGTAAATAACAAAATAACTTAAAGCAAAAATTGGGAAACGTGAAGTCCGAAGTTTAAGGCCATCAGTCAAACAATATTGTTTGCTCTGGGTCTAAACAGAGCGCATTGTGTGTGACATCTTCTTTTGCGCATGCGGCCCGCTTTTAGAGTTCACACTAGAGAGCGTTTGCTGTCGCATTTTATTTGTAGTGTGAACAAGCAGACAAAAAAAAATCGGATTTGATCAAAAAATCGGAATTGAGCATTAAGACCTGCAGTGTGAACGTAGCCTAAGATCACCCTTTAAGCCAGCTTTCTTCGAACTGGCTGCAAACGCAAAAAAACCCAAACAAACAAAAAAACAGTATTAGTGACATCTTCCCTCACTAACATAAGAAACTGACCCATCCCCCATTTTTACAAGTGTATACAACACAAGATAATTTTCTCTTATGTATACTACAGTTATTCTTATAAATCTGTTTGATTCATCTTCCTAAAATATTCAAGACAGGCTGAAGGGATTTTAAAAATAAAAGTCTTTTTAGAGGCAAATTAATACACTCAATTGCAACAAGACACTCCATTAGACAGTCACAACTGACCTTTATTGTATCATGGTCTAGATATAAAACCACTGAAAGGCTACATTAGGTTTTAGGATATTGGCTGCTTTTCTCATCCTCATTTTTACTGGCATTCATCAGTGTAATGATACTTGGCTAGAGACCAGCGGTTTACATTCCCCAACATTCGATTCAGAGAATTAATTAGGAGAAATGTTAACTGCTAAATTTACAGTCTGCTTCCATGTCAGATTTGACGTGTAAATGAGCAAAGCACCCAAAGGCCCGGGGCTTCTGCTGATCTGAACAGTGCCCCACAGCAGAAGGCTGTTTGCTCTGGGCAGATCTTCAGTGTGTGTCTGTGTGGGTGAAGTTATGCAAGTGTGGAGGAGGGAGCTGAGAGAAAAGACTGATGCTCAGCTGAGCACAGTATCAGACATAAAAAGAAAAATATTCAATATCTTGTCATACTTACTGCATCATGACCACTATGTTGTGAACTTTAATCGTTGGTAAGGTGCAGTAGTCACTGAAAGAGAGACAAGTAAGATTAAACATGACACTGATCTAAGTGTAAAATGCCTTATTAATAGGACTTCAAATAAGATACTCACAACATGTAACTCAATTCATCAGCGATGATGGTGGGGACCATGTAATCAATCTGTAAACACAATTCAGAGAGAAAAGATATTAGATTTGAAAATCCATTTTCTTCCACTTATCCAGCGGGGGGCTGGGGCCTATCGCAGCTGTTACAGAGGAAAACCAGGGTGCACCCGGACAGGTCGCCAGTCTATCACAGAGCTAACACAGAGATAACATTCACGCTCACACTCACAGCTATGGCTAATTTAGACTTGCCTGTCAACCTAAACCTATGCATGTTTTTGGACTGTGAGAGGAAGCTACAGTATCTGGAGAGAAACCGCACAAGCACAGAGAGAACATGCAAACTGCACACAGAAAATCCCCAGCTGGACACGTTTCAAATCCACTAGCAAAATAAAGAAAGTCAAGAAAAAAACAAAAACTGCGAGAGATACTTTGTACTCAGTTGTAAATTTTTAGGGCTCACTGAGCAAAGTGATCACATTATAATACTGACACTGGGGTGCAGAAAAAAATGGTAACCTCCTACATGGGCTGCTATGATATATTTATCAGAACACCAATGCTGTAGTGATTTTAACCATTTAGCCTTTTTTTAAAAATGTATTTCATACCATAACTAACAAACCAGTAATGTGTGAAATGGTTTTGGTGAACTGTATATTTCTGAAGCATCTTCCAGAGCTGAACTTTGTAGATGGCCTCTGCACACTCATCTCACAGAAAGACCTTTACTTTATTTCCCCATGTTTTTCAAGCCTCACTCTGTACTGTGTTTTCACAGTAAGAAGGTGCTGCAGTGGTACAATAGAAACGAAATAGTGAACTGACGCCAATTCCTTTAGCATCTACCTGGTCTTAGATGCACACATACACCTTGAATTAGCTTGTGGGTTGCCAAGTTGTGGTAAGGGGAAATTGTATGTAATATATTTATGAGTGTTTGTGTATGTAGGCTGTTTCATAGAATCTGGAAACTTCAGAAAAACAAAGCCGACTGATGCAAAAATTCCATGTATGCATAATAAAGTTTGAGGTTAGTGCAAATCATGTGAGTTTCCTGAGAGAAAAATGCATCATATTTGATTCAAGAGTATTTCAACACTTAGGAGAACCAGATTTTAAAAGTGGTCTAAACACAGAAAAAGTATATCAACCTACCTGCTGTTCATCCAGTGGTATGATCACTGTGCTGTTGCTAAGCCTGGCCTTCCCTATCACCGTCTTGGAGAACTGCACTTGGGCTGTGATGTTGGTCACAGTTATGGCATAGTAGTTATTGTTGGTGATGTTCAGTGTGTTCTAGAGAAAAGAAGGTAGTTAATATGGTAAACTTGTTAGCAAACATTATTGATTTGGAGCTGTCCATGGTCATTGCCTGTCTAAGCATGCTAGCATCAATTTAAATATTTTAAAAAATCCGTAATTCAAAAATTAAGAATTAAACCATGCAGTATTCTACTGATGCACTACTATCAGTAAATTCAGTTAGATTATTAATTACGTTTTATTTTTGTATATATATATTATGTATTATTTATTATAAAGTGCTCAAACTTACTGTAAGGTTGAGATAGACAATTCGTTTGTCATGGTCATAGGAGACATAGGCAGACTTCACTCCCACATAGGAGACATCAATGGAGCGAGGGAATAGGAAGAAAACTGCCAGGCCAGACAGCAGCAGGCACAGAGCAACTGATATTGTGACATACAGCTTTCTGCAGGAGATTGAAAGAAGAAGTCAAAAGCTGAAACCAGCTGTTGGCTTCAAAGTCTGTCGTGCTGCTGTGTGTTCATTTTGTTTCATCACACGCACAGCTAAGGCAGTTAATCTATAAAAAGAGCACACAATGCAGACTTACGTCCTGCTTGGTCTGAGCCTTTGGTCGCTGTATGGAATCAGAGCCACAAGCTGATTCTCTTGACCTGTTGAATGAGTTAAAAAAAAAAAAGTGTAACTGCTGGAATCGATTTTGCATCACTGCTTTAAAACTACATCCAAAGAAGAATCTTCACCTAGTTTATTTTTCTCACTTAAAATTGCAATTTTCAGGTCTTGACTAGATTTCTAATGGTGGCACCTAAGTAATTAAACCACCTCTTTGAAGTAGGGCATATCAAATGGGAGACAACTTGATAATATCAATAAACTAATTTAGATCAGTATATTCCTCTTGATCCAGAAAACTTGGCCTTGGCACAAATGTACAGTCCTGAGTTCCAGATCTGGTTTTAAGTAAACTGGGATGACTGATAAGCAAGTGCAGGCCAAGCCAGTTTTAATAGTTGCCAAGAAAAAGAACTGTGGTCTTAAAAACATAACTACGACTTTAAGTTATAACAATTTTTGTAAGCAATATTTCCGTTTTTGTCCTTGCTTTTCTTACTGGTTGGAAATTGAAGCCACATGTGGAAAAAGGTGATGCAAAGGCAAGCAACACTTGCATGAAAATGTGCAAGCAGTTGGATTGCATGTTTCCTTATAATGCAGAGTTGTCAGTCAAACTTGATAAAACCAAATGCATACAGCATTCATTAAGCCATTACTAAAGGTTTATAATAAATTAGGATGGTATTCTTGCAAATTTCAACTTGATTCATGGGTATTTTGTACAGATGGGTACTTTGATATCTCTGCTTTTAAAAAACTCACTCAAAACTTAACAGTTAAACATTTAACAGCTTTCAGTTTTACCACGAGGGATTCTGCCAGTGCCCTGGCATGTGGGGCAGGTAACGCTGTCCCGTCCAGTGAACTCCACATAGGGGAACTGAGACACATCTCCATTCTTTCCATCCTCTTCTGTGTGACTCCCCCCATACTCCGTCAGAGCGTCTTGACTCTCGTCTTTGTGCTTAGCTAAGAGTGACTGGGTCTTGCCCATAGCTGCAGCTGTCTGTAATCAGCAGGAAAAAAAAAAGAACATACAGAGAGAGGAACTTCTGCACAAGTTCAATACGCCATGCTGACTAACCACATGCCAGAGAGCCATTTGGATGTAAAATTAGATCTGGATGTATCCCAGTAAACACTTCCCAGGGAAACAAACTTCATCACAAAAGTCTTTTGTAAATCTGTTGGAATTCAAACATAGACTCTATTCTTCTCTATTTTTCAATGTTGTATAAAATACATTTAACTAACACATTGGTAAGTTAAATATTTAGACCACTCTCATGGCAAAATGTGACAGGAATGAAGAAGTAATTGAATTGTTCATGGTCACGGACACAAACTGTCACATTCTTTTCTCCACCGTCAGTACGACTTTACTGTCACAGTGACAACCAAGGAAACAGAGTTTTAAAAGAAGCGGGAACTGCTGTATTTTAACTCAAACCAGTCTTTTTTCTAAATCTAATGAGTAGTTTTTAATACCCAACCCTAAATGAGTACCTTCTAATAGATACTAATACATAGATAATAATCCAATCAAATTGATACAACTGAAGTACAAGTCTTTCCTGTCGGGGGAGGAGGGAACGAGAGTTGGTGCAAACTATGGTGTCTACCACCTACCTCTCCAACCTCTAAATACTGACCTATTTGCTCTTTTTAAAGTATAAAATATTAATTTGTATAGACTGAAACAAACTCAGTACATGAGACCGTTGAGATAGTAAATTGCCTCAAGTTATGCTTGATTTGGACTACAGTGGGAAATCTATGATGTAACTGGAAACTCCTATTAACTGCAAGCGACCACGCCATTCAAGTCGTTGTGGGCTTTGTCGACATGACATGTAGTTACATTTCTCACTAGGCGCACGCCAGGTTACAGAGAAGGTTATGATAAAGGTTTAAAATGAGTTGCTGGTTACTACGCAACATAGACGCAATATAGTTACAACATAGATTTCCCACAGAAGCATAATTCACACATTACCTTTCAGTTATTTATAAATTGCTTTTAAGGACACAGACTTTCGAGTCATTTTTAAAGTGGTCCTGAGCAGTAATTCTCCAGGCTTTCAAAGTCTTTCTTTGGACATTGGCCAGTCATTGCAGCTGAATCCTTTAATGTGTTTTTTCCCTTCCTTTAAGTGACCTTTGAATCACTCAAGATTTTAGAAAAAAAAGAAATGTAACTAAATCCAGGGATGACCTAGTGTTGTCTCTGTACATAACAGACAACTTTAAGAACCAATTTGGCACCAACAATGTGGTTTCCAAAGAGCTATTAGCCAAAAAACTTCGGAGTATCTCGGCATGGTGTGTAGTGTATCCTCTAATAACATTTAAGGAAAGCAGACAAATGGAAGACAAAAGAAGTGGTAGTCCAAAAAAAATTTCAATTTCAAAATCCCACATTCCCTCAAGTGTGACTTCTGTATCCACACCACCCATCCGTGATGACAATACCCTTTTCATCCTTTTACAGCTATGGGGAAAAAACTGTCTGCAGCAGATGAACAGCATCTGAGTCGAGTCATGTCCATTAGAAATAGGAAAAAAAAATCCACCAAAGACCTGATACAGGACCTGCGATTGATCTAATGTTCACTGAAGCCTTATCGGAAATGGTCTCAGAAGAGGGGTGTCTGTCAAGAACCCTTTGTTAATGAATGGAAAAAAGAATGTGGTGTGTCAAATTATAAAAGGCCTGGACTGAAACTGAATGGTAACAGGTTATATGAAGTGATGAATCCAAATTTAAAATTTAAAATCAGTATGTGAGGAGGAGGTCAAAAGAGAAGCAAAACAGTGAGTGTCTAGTGTAAAATGGTGGAGGATCTGTCATGGTTTGGGGCTGCATTTCACCAATTTGTTGAAACTGATGGAATTATAAATACAGAAACTACAATCAGACTTCAATCCACCAGAAAATACCATCTGGAAAACATCAGATTGTTAACAGCTCCAAGTATTGACTTTAAAGCTTCTCAGAACCGCACAAATTCTGTTTTTATCTTACATACTGTGTTTCCATGTATGTGTGTGCATGTTTCAATAAATCGCTGGACCTATTTCCTATTTTTCCAACCGAATATGAAGAAATGATGGGCAATTTAACTTTTGCACAGGAATTAATAGTCATAATTCAGACATAACTTGAGGACTCATAAATATGCTTTGCTGTGTGATGTGCTTCTTCAAGCTTATAAATATGTGAACAATCTGTTTTTTAATGATATTATTGCTTTAAGACTGCTTTGTCAAATCAATCTGACTCTAATGACTAGCAGACGTGTTCACTGAACGGAACAATCTGCTCCATATCTTCCAAAGTACATTTACTGCAGTGTGAGGCATTTTTAGGGCTGTGCTCATTTAAAACAGATGCTGTTGGGCACTGGTACCGGTGCATTTTATTTTTCCCCAAAACAACCAGTTTCAAATTGTTCAGCTCTCTTAGGTTATTTGCTCATTTTAGCAGTGCTGGCATGGCTTTCTGACTATGTATTGTCAAAACAATAGCATCCAGTGGAGGCTTTGGACATGTAAGTCACACACTTACTATCTGCCTGCTCTGTGTCTCTGTACTGTGTTCGGTCTCACTGATGATAAAATAGTTGGAATTTAGGCCCATTTCTATATGAGAATTAAGCAACAGCAAAGACAGTGATAAGAATATAATGAAATTTTGAGGCAAAGTCAGTAAACTTTTTTAGCTGGTTTATCAGATTTTTCTGTTACTTTTTTTTGACATTGTTTTGTTCAGATAGCCACTGAAATTAAGGTTAATTTAAATATTGCTTGGAAAGTCCCCTAATAAGTGTCTGGATGCATTTCAGGGTAGCTGCTTAGTTGCAAGTCATTCTTTCCCTATAGAGTTTCCTATAGCCATGATCCATTAATGCCAATCAATATCCAACCTGACTTACACCATTTTCTGTGTTTCTCTGGTATTTAAAACACTACTTACTCAGCAGTTGTAAATAATAATGTAATGCAAATAAGCACAGTACCATATTCAAGTATAATAATATAAGAAAACGTGTTATATAAAGTGGTTCATATCGGTCTGTCATACACTAATATCAAAGAACTGCTGAAGTATTAATAAGCCAGCTATAGTTTCAAATATACTAAGTTTTCATGTGAGTACACTTAAGTAAATGAGCAGTAACTGGCAGTTCTGCTTGAACTAATATCCTCATAGTAAAGAACTCTACAGTTATTTGTTTTAAACCGTAAAGTAGGCCGGTGTTTCTCAACACGTATAGCACCGTCATGTTTGAGTTGTCTTTTTCCATACCGTTGGATATTCACACTGTTTCATTTGAGGGTTGCTCAACATAAAACTATAAAGAAATGCTCCAGACTCAGCCAGGCTGTTGCTGTTTGTCTACATACATGACACACAGCCCAGGCCGCCATGCTGTTACTGCTACTGCTGCTGCTGAGCTGTTAAGGCTAGCCGAGGACACACAGTACCGGCCGGAGGAAAGCGGGTTTTACGCCTTTATTCTTACAAACAGGAGGCACATTTAGCTTATACATTTTTAAAAAATGTAAACACACTCTGAAAACCCGTATTCCGCGTCGACTGTAGGCTGCCAAACGCAATTCAGACATTTAATTGAAACCCGCACGGATCGACGATTGGCCAGTGGTACGTCGTCGAAGTCGTTAAATATCTAACAGACGTTCATTTAACATTCCGCTAACCGCTTACCTGATGTGTGTTTTAGTCTGTTTTACTTGCCATCCGGTGTATCTCCGTTGTTTGTTGTGGTTCACTCGCCAGCGGAGAATAACGCCAGGAACGCCCCTCGCTCTTCTCATTGGGCAGGCCGGTGATGGTGGCTTTATCCGTCTGCACTGTTGTGTTCAAACAAACGGGATGCTGGAGGTGAAGCTGCACTGGGGCACACCCAGTCATTACTCAAATAACACATGTTTGTTCTTTGTGTAATGCTATGAACTATGAACTGCCTTTGTTCAGGTCATTATTACTTCTTCTGGCATACTGCTGCAACAACAGCAGTTATTTCCACAATTAGTGACAAAAATGTCAGTTGCAGTGTGTAAACTGCGCCCCCTGGTAGGACGTGAAGATACTGCAACTTGCTGTGAAAAGTTGCAAAAAACATTTTAGTTGAGATTTAATAGTCGTTACCATCGCTATACAATATTTAAATAAAAAAAAACAATAACAATAAAACAAAATCCCTGAAATTAAAAAAAAAACATTTTATATTTTTTTTCTGACTTGTTTTCCATCATGTCGCTGGCCACTTCATTAGTTACACCTTGCTAGTACTGCGTTGGAACCTTTTTTGGCTTAATAACTGCCTTTATTATTTGTGGCATAGATTGACACGGTATAATCAATGCTTAGTTGGCACTAACAGGCCCGAAGCATGCCAAGTAGGTATCCCCCACACATTTACACCACCAGCAGCAGCCTGAATCGTGCAGAATGGATCTGTTCTTTCGTGCTGTTTACCCCAAATTTTGATCGTTCCATCTCATGAGTCATCAGACCCGACTAGTTTTTGGTTGTGCCGTTTTAGTGAGCCTGCGAATTGTAACCTCATTGTTCTGTTCTGGTCTGACAAGCTGCTGCTGTAATCTGTAATCTGCTTCAAGGTTTGACATATTTTACATGCTATGCATACCTCAGTTGTAACGAGTGGTTATTTGAGTTGCTCTTGCCGGCCTATCAGGTCAAAGCAGCCCGGTCATTCTTACCGGACCTTTGATATCAACAAAGCATTTCCAACCAGAGAACTGCTGCTCACTGGATATTTTTAATTTGTTTGAACCATCCTCTGTAAACCCTGTCATAGTCTGGGTAAGCTTCCGGTACCTTTCCATTGTTGTTGTTATGACTCTCCAGTATCCGCCCTGGGGCGGAGCCCTCATCGTCTCACCTGTGCAACTCACGTGACCCTGTTTCCCAGTGATAAGCGAGACGCTTTTTAAGACTAGCGTCACCATCTCTTCTCCGCCAGCTCGTCAACTAACCACACTGGTAAGTCTTTGTGCCTCCAGTGTTCTCGGCACGTCACTATCCCACTCCTCAGCCACTCGCATTCTCTGGACGCTGGTGTCTAAGACAGGATTCACGCACCTCCGCTCAGGAATAACTCCCCCTTGCACACGCCTGCTTGTCCTCCTGCTACCGTCTGTCTCTAAGTAAGCGACTCTGACACAGTAATCTCCATTACCTTAGGTTCCAGCTTCTTCTGTTTCCCTGCTAATTGTGTTCTCATTTGTTCAGTTTCGCCACGCCATGCATACTTTCCTCGTGTTTCGAGTTTATCCCCGTGTTAATAATAAGGCTTGTGAGAATCAGTTTGCTGTCTCCGTGTCTGTTCTGCACTTGGGTCCACATCCAAGTACTGACCTACAGGCCTCTGGACAAACCCAATATAGCTGTTTAGGAAAATCCCAGTGGATCAGCATTTTCTGAAATTTAGACCATCCCGTCTGGCACCAACAACAATGCCCCAATCAAAGTCACTTATATCACCTGTGGTTGTGATGTTCAGTTTGAATTTCAGCAGGTCGTCTTGATTGTGTCTGTATCTGTTATGCATCAAGTGGCTAAGTATTGCATCTCATTAGATACTTGCATTAACAAGCACTCGAACAGATGTGTTCTACTAATGGAGAATTCACTTCAACAAATAAATAGTCAAACATTTTCCAGCAAGATAAAAATGTTATTTTAAATCAATCAACACCCCTGAGTCATTCTTACTGCCAGAATCCTTAAAGGACAGGGTGAGGAGGAGGAGTGGTAGCAGTTTTTCACCATTTTTTTTTTTTTTAAGTTATAAACCAAGGATCTAGGTCAGGGGTGGGCAATCTCAGTCCACGAGGGCCGGTGTCCCTGCAGGTTTTAGATCTCACCTTGGGTCAACACACCTGAATCACATGATTAGTTCGTGGAGAACTTCAGGACATGTCGAGGAGCTAATTTAGCCATTTAAATCAGCTGTGTTGGTTCGAGGACACATCTAAAACCGGCAGGGACACCGGCCTTCGTGGACTGAGATTGCCCACCCCTGATCTAGATAGTCATAGGCCAAGCCTTACTTGTACACCCTAACTGACACACACACTTAAAACAGACTTGCTCAGTTTAATTCAGCACCAAATTAGCAATCGCCTCAAGGCACTTTATATTATAAGGAAGAGACCCTACAAGAATACATGTTGTTTTTATCTATCGTCCTTACTCAGAGTTTCTGTCTTACTTCTCTGACTTTTTATCTGATTCATTACTCAGTTCTGATGAAATAATTACAGTGGGTGATTTTAACATTCATGTAGATGTTGAAAATAACAGCCTTAACACAGTATTCAATTCATTATTAGATTCAACTGGCTTTTCTCAAGATGTAAATGAGCCCACCCACCACTTTAATCACACTCTGTATCTTGTCCTGACATGTGGTATTTTCCCCCGAAAACCCTCTTTTGTCTGAACATTTCTTAATAACGATTAATTTTAAAATAATAGATTACATAGCAGTGGGAAAAAAGATGCTTTTCTGAATAGAAGAATAGAATAGAATAATCCTTTAATTGTCCCACAAGGGGAAATTTGGGTGTAACAGCAGCAAGAAAGACACACATACAAACAGTACACAAGACACGGAACAGAAACATACACAATTTTTACATATTTATTTTATTTTTATTTATTTATTTATTTTTACATATGAAAGAGCTGTAACAAAATTTACAGAAGCGCTATATGAATACCTCTATTAACACTGTTAGAAATCTTGGAGTCATTTTTGACCAGGATGTGTCCTTAAAAGTGAATATTAAACAAAAATGTCAGACTGCTTTCTTTCATCTGTGCAGCGGCTCTGAAATTATAAACATCCCGACTCAGAGTGATGCTGCTAGTTATAGGCTGGACTGTTGTAATTCAAAGCCTACAGTTGGTCAACCAGAGTACTCACGGGGATGATAAAGAGAGACCATATTTCTCCCATAATAGCTTCTCTTCATTGTCTCACTGAATTGAATTTCAAATCCTTCTCCTCACATGTCTTACACGATTAAGCCCATCATATTTTTAAGACCTCATATTATCCCAACAGAGCACTTCATTCTCAAACTGTGGTAATCAGAGAGGCTGGGTTTTGTATAAACATTTATTATTGTGGATGTGCAAATGTTGAAATTGCATTTGATAGTATTAAGTGGCTGAAGTTAAGAGCATTTTACAAACTTATTATTTCAGTAGCGCTACTGCCTCATTTGAAGTCTAGTAAGGTAACAGTATTTGTTAGGCAGAATGACATCTTTCCCGTCCATCCTAAAGTAATAGTATCTATTACTAGAAATCTAAAATTTAAAAAATAAAACATCCACTGCATATAATCAACCAAAATGTCGGAAGAGTAAAACCAAGGCAGAAAAATTATGTTTTTATATAATATAAAAACATAATTTTCTATATATTTTTATATAATAATGTTATTATATTTTTATTACAGATGTATTAAAGTTGATTAGGCAAACTTTAAAAGGGAAAACAAATTTCACAGTAATATTACTGCAACACAATCTATGCTCTCCATAGGAACAAGTAGTACTATTAGATACTTTAAGTTTAAGTATAAAAAAAATAAGGGCATTTTTAAAAAATATAATGTAATATTATCTTCTCAAAGAAAATTATGTTATGGAAGACGCATCTGAATCCTTTCACTTATGCTACTGCCAAGCTGTAAATATAATATGCTGCAAGTGAAAGTCCTTTTCCTGCAATATTACATAATTAAATGTATGAATGTATTTAGGAAATTGTTTGAATAGTATTCCATACAGAATAGTGAACTTTGAGTTTAAGTAACATTGTTGTCGGCTAGAGAAGCTGTTGCTTTTTCCCCCCCCATCACATTTTTGCACTCATGCAAGTGTATCATTGTGATCAAATGTCTGCTGTCGGCCACAGCTGATGTTTGATGTCTTTCATCTTAAGTGCAGATGTCACATTAATCACTGTTCCTATTGAAACAGTGGCACGCTGAGCAGTCTTTGTGACTGAAGCTTTTGTGATAAAACATTGAGCCCTCTTTCAAAGCTCTTTAGATCTTTTCCTCTTACCATCTTGACTCAAAATCAGAATCAACTGGGTCTGCTCAGCATTTTTATAGATGCCATAGAGCATGATTGCAGAATTATAATGTAAGGCATCTCTGTGTCACTATTGATTGTGTTTCTAATCTTATTTATTTTAGTATTTTTTTCCTTTGATTGTTTTCATCTTTTTGAATGTTTTGTCTTACAGCATGAAAATGTTAATATTATGTATTGTTGACATAGAATGAAGAAAGTATGAATTTGAGATGCTTCTAAGTGCAGTACTACAGTAAATGTACTTAATCCGAGTAATCACTGTGTGTGTGTGTGTGTGTGTATATATGCATATAATAAATATAAAAATCTGTAATACGTAGACTTTGCTTTGAATAATTTTATAAACCAGGCAGAATTATTTTTTACATTAATGAATAACCTGTTTAAACACTATGCAGTCCAAATTTAGCACAAGTGGTCTGAGGAAAAGCCATCCCAGAACCCTTTTTCCAAACACGGTGACTCAGATGATATGGATGGAGTTCCTGGAAAATGTAAATGTAAAAGAAGTTCTGTGAGAAATTTTTCCCTCAAGAGTCAAGACTGTCACTCTTAATGAGCAAGAACTGACCATATACTTCCATTAAATCCATGAAAACAGATGCTTCTAAATGAAACCTTTATGTTAGATCATTAAAAAGCGGAAGTTTTTTTTTTGGGGGGGGGGGGCTTTCATGAGTTTATTAACAGGACCATCTTATTTCCTCAAGTTTTTTTTTTTTTTGTTTTTTTTTTTTTTTATTTTTTTTTTTTTTACCCATTTC
>VUQP01023955.1:0-19716 GCA_015108555.1 Coptodon rendalli
CAAAAGAAGTTTTGAAAGAGTAGGCAATGCACTGCTGAACTCCTTTCCATGCATACACGCTCATGCACAAATGAACACACACAACTTCTCAGCTCTCCTGTTTTGTTCTGCCTGGAGAAAGCCAGCAGGCCCCCCTCACTTTACTTCTTATCAGAACCCATCTTAACAAAGGCGTCTGTGTGTTTGGTGAAGGGCTAAAAGGAAGGAAGAGATTTTCTTCACACCTCCCCAATCGGGATGAGAAAAATGTGCATGATAAGAGTGGGGAACATGGTTAGTGTGTGCATGTGTGTTAGAGAGTGGACCCCAGAGAAATCAAGGTAGACTGCCACAGACTTCCTCTCTCTCCACCTGTGCGAGTTCTTTCCTATTTTCTCTCTCATTCTTTCTTCCTACCTACTTCTCCCGCTCTTCTTTTCTCTCCATTCGTTACATCAGGCTTTTACAAAATCCAAACAGCATAGAGCCTCCAACCAGGCTAATACAAACACGAAAAGTCATAAACCCAGTACTTTCATTCCTCCTCAGTGCTGTTACCATACCCCTTCTCCTCACGTTTAGCTCCTCAGATTTCCCTTCCTGCCCTTAAACCATTTTCCCTTCCCTTCTCATATTCTAATGCATCTCATTCAGTGAGTTTCTGCAAGGCTGGAAATCACATCAACTTTTTAGTAGTAACAGATCAAACATATCCTAACTTGTAAATCTCAGAACATGAGTTTGGTGTTAAAGTGTGGATTTGCAAAACCCTGATGTATGCCACACCAGCGAGGGCCCAAAGTTGTTGCCTGAAAGCTTCTTTATATTAATTGTGAATGTTGGCAAAACACACAGCCTAGCTGTTTTCAACTGTGATCATCCACTTTTAATCCTCACAACTTAAGCATAAAACAGTTTCGATGTTGTGCCACAGTAACTTGTTAGCATGTGGCATTTATGAGGTTCAATTACAGCAGCATTTCATTTTCCATCCAATACTGTAATAATGTCTGACAACAGAAACACAAAAAGCATGTGAATGAGAACAACAGTATTATAAATGTAGCTGTATTGTTGCTGCTGGGATTTAGCTGTTTTTGGTTTGTATTATTGTAGGGTCTTCACGTTGCAATATAAGGCACCTTGAGGCGAATGCTGTTGTGTTTTGGCACCTTATAAATAAAACTGTTTTGAATTGAACTGAATTGTTTCAGCACGGGCAGAGGTCTGTACTAAAACATTTTAAACATCAGATATGAGTGCCATTCATCTCTTCTTACAGTTTCATAAGGATACCTTTCAACATACACACACTTGCATGGTATTGCACCTTTTTTAAGCCAGTGGCTGTGTACAGACATGCTTGTGATATCATTGTTCTTTCAGGACCACTTCAACTATTCCTTCTCATGCACATTTTTTAGTAACTGTATCTACACTGGAGGCACTGAATAAGCAGCATTTTAGCACAGCATTAGCTCTGGTGTGCCACATGTGTTCAGGATGTGTTTACGGCTAGGGCTAATACCACTAACTGATCCTCTGCAGAGCAATGGTTGATTTGAAGAGTTTCAGTCAGGTTTCAGAGCTCATCACAGTACAGAAACGGCATTAGTGAACAATTGATCTTCTTATAGCCTCCAACAGTGGACTAAAGGTACTGCACCACAGTGATCAGAATTATACGAATCTATAAGACTCCAATTTGTTGATGTAAATGGAGAATCGTCTTCAGATACTAAGGTTAATTATGCAGTTCACGGGGTTCTGCACTAGGGCCAATTCTGTTTACATTATACATGTTTCCCATAGGTAGTACCATTAGAAGGCAGACCATACATTTTCACTGCTATGCAGATGATACCCAACTTTATCTATCCAAGAAGCCTGATAACATACACCAATTAGTGAAATAAAGTCTTAAAGACATAAAGACCTGGATAGACTCTAATTTCCTGCTTCTAAATTCAGATAAAACTGAGGTTAATGTACTCGGTCCTAAAAATCTTAGAAACATGGTGTCTAACCAGATGCTTACTAGAGGCCAGCATTATCTTGGCCTCCAGTAACACTGTGAGGAAAAGACTGAAATAGCCTTTGACCAGGATATGTTCTTCATTGCACATATTAAACCAATATGTAGGACTCCATTTGTGCAATATCTCTAACATTAGAAATATCCTCTCTCAGGGTGATGCTGAAAAACTAGTTTATGCATTTATCATTTTTAGGCTGGACTACTGTAATTCATCATTATCAAGGTGTGATCTAGTGCTATATAAATAAAATTGAACTGAATTAATACACAATCACTGCTGTGCTGCGAAATGCTAACTATGGAATGCTTGATACTTTGTATAAATATTGCTATATTCTATTGTCAGTCACCATATTAATAGTCATGTTCCTAACAGGCAAAGCTATCTCAGTGTTTCCTACACATAGAGTGTACTTATTATGCCTGGGTGGCCAGCCAGGTATATTATCTTACATAATCTGTAGCTAATGTTGCTATTGTGGCAGTCCTCTATGTCTTTCAGTGGCCTCCCAGAAAGGATCTCATCCTGTGGTTCTGTGTATGTCAGCTCCAACTGTTTCCCTCTGGAAATCTGCTAAGCACCACACTAAGAAGAACCTGCGGCAGGTGGTGAAGTGGTTCATGGTTACCAAGGGTAAAAAGCAAAACAAGGACAGTTGCCGCCCAAAACAGGAGAAACTGAGTTCAGGATGAGAGATTTTCTTGAAAGGAAAAGACTCATGCACATACAAATACATCCTAGATGTGGATCTGTAGGAAACATATACATGATTTGGATGAATGTTCTTATGGTTATATCAGTGATGTGGACCTAAAGTTCCACTACGTACCAGTGGAGGTTAGAGGTTGGTGAGAGTTCAGTACTGACACCGTACATCGTATGTTTTAATTTTACATTACTCTGTTCAACTGTAAGTGATAATGAATAGTGTCATGCTTTCTCAAGGGTACAAGATAAATATGTTACTTTGAGCAACAGGTTCTTGTTGGACTTTGTTACCATTTATGACACAGCTGAAAGTGTGTGAAAGATTTCATTTGAAAATAGTACAACAGGCCTAAGGAAATTTTCAACTGGCCTACTGTGCTGTTAGAAAAAAAAACGTTAAGAAAAAACTGAAGTCCTAACTAAATATGCTTCACTTTAAATAAGAGGACACTCAAATTATAACAATGACACAGTGGTGCTCGGGCAAAAAGTAGCAAAATACAACTTAAACATACTTGAACACAATTAGAGGAGCTCTGTTGAAAGATTGCTGAACGAAAACGATGTAAATATTAGTAACAAAACGTGTTTAAAGAAGTATTCTTTGCTCACAAATTAGGCTTCATTAGCATTTTACTGGATGCATTAACATGTTTGTAGTATTTAAGTGCTGCAGACGAATAATATAAAATGTACGTTTTATATACTGCCACAATTTATTTTATTTTCTATCATCTATTAAACCATGACATTTTTTTAGTCCTTAACCTTTAAAAAAATATTGCTGTTAGCTACATGTCATTAAATAAAAAGCACTGTGCTTTCTCTACAGTTAAACGGAAGTGAAAACTAAAAGAAAAAATACAATTACTCACCCAGCTCTCAAGCTTAGAATTGTTCCTTACCTAACATCAAAGTTGTAAGGTAATCATGAAGGACTTACTACTAGAAGGCTAACAGTAGTTGGAGTAATAAGTAATAAGTGAGTATTTACTGTGTTTCCTCTGGCTGTGTTTGTTTAAAGGTTTATCAAAAATAACTCAGAGAGAGTGTATGAGCTACTTAGCGATCATAAAAAGGAATAATGAAATCTGAAGATTCAGTAATACAGTGCTTTTCAGTCGGTTCTCTATTATCTGCTATCTAATCAAGGATTAAGAATGATAAGTGAAGTTCTTAAGAAATGTCAGTATTGTGTGCTTGAGGGCTATACCCAATCCAACAAACACAAATACTGTGGACACATTTTGTTTGTTTGTTTTTTTACCTCATAATATACATTTACACAGTCAGCAGCTGCACTTCATGCTCTTTGTTTGAGTAGTAAAACCAGTAAGATTCTTTTAACACATAATTGACCAGCTAACCAGCTCAGTGAAGAAATGATGAGGTAGCTGACTCAGTAAAATTGTAATGATAAAATAGCTGAGTAGGTGCGGCATATAACTCAATCTAAGTTAAGTTAGAATGAAGTCAGAGCATAACCTCCACTTTGGTCATTCTTCTTATGTAAATTATTGTTATGCAAAGTTATAACTAGCTTTCCGTCAGTGGCCCGGTGACACTGACGGAAAGTAGAAAAGCAATTTTGTAAAACAGCGCAAAGATTGCAACTTTCATCAACAAATCTGGAATCGGTCTTACCTGTACCTGAAAAAAACAATTGAGTGAGCTTAAAGGGAGCTAGAGTTTTTAGAAGTTAATTTTATATGAATTACTGGAGCATGAAATAATATGCCTGAGCTGTAAGTGGCCGTATAGAAAGCACCAGGACCTGCAAAAATGTATCCATATGAGAGAAAACTAAGCTCCGCCTTTCGCTGAGCAGTTTCAGGCGATTAAATAGTAATAGCGCAATTCAGGCGGTGGAGAAGGGAATGCTTATAAAGACATCGATCCTCATTGGAAAATGTTTGCCTTGTTCTCTGGTGTGTTCTTTCTCAAATAAACATACCGGCGTATTTGCACCATTACAGAAGAAAGACTGGCTGACATCCGACACCGAGCACGAATGGCTGGAGCTACCGAGGCCCGACAAAACAGCCAGGCTGACTTTAAAGTTAATTTCTTTTCCTGTAACTGTGACGGCTGTAAAACTGAGGGGGAAAGCAGGGGTCCGTTTGGTTACACAATCCTTCTCACAGAGCGTGTCGCCAACACCAATTCAAAGTTTAAAGACTTCCATTGTGTTGGTTTGCCCTTGGGATATAAAAATCTGAAGTTTGACACAAGAAATCGCTGCTAGACTTAGACTGACCAAATGTGGTAACATTTGAGGGCAGTGAAGTGCACAAATGCACGGCAGGGTCGGACCGTGTTCACCAGTGTTCTTATCAGCTTTCGTGCTTCCACCTTTCTTGAGGATCCATGTTGTGAACAAAAAGTAAACGTACCGTCAACCGCCGACTGAAGGCAACTCCACAGCAGCAACGCCACCAGTAAACTGCCCATTTCAAGTCCTCTGCACTTTAAATCCATAACTCCGGGTCCATTTTCTTATATTTACTCCTCAGTCGAGTTGTGAAGCCCTCCACTCCTCAGTGCTCACATGTACACATATGGTCTGTGTTCCACTGTAAAGCCAGATGTGGCTGCATGCAGGAGTGTGCGCTTCTGTGTGTCCTTCGCTATCGACTACATTCCCCCCCACCCCGTCCCACTTAAGGCGCTCGCGCTACTTTATACTTTGGACTCGAGCTCGCGCACTGAGAGAATGGGCAGGCGGGCGTGGAATTACGTCACTCAACACGAGGCTGTCCCATTTTTTATTCTTAGTAATTTGACTTTTGTGTAAATGTCATACATATCAGATGTTGGACAGCAGGTAGAGTAAACGCTGCTCTGTTGCTTTAAGGACAGACTTTTATGTCCCAGCACATGAAATTCTAAAACAAGATGTGAAGTATGACTTTTAAATGAAGTGAACTTCTGTAAAACTAGGATGAAACAAAGGAAATTACTAGTTAAGAGACTCCTTCCACTTGTTGTTTATGTCGAGTGGGGCGAGACACTTAAAATAACCTGGATTTCTCTGTGTATTCTAATAATCCACGTCATTAAAGATGATAGCAAATGAAATAGTCAGTCACAGAATTTTTAAATCGGGAGAGTCAGATATTTCAACACGAATCAGGGATGGCTGCGACATATTAAAATTCTCCAAGCACTCTTTAGAATGCAATATTACAGTTTTGAAGTAAAATTCATCAAACAGCAGTTATTGTTTGTTGATACATAATGGCTGCAGATACAGAAGAAATTCACAGACAGGAAGAATGATATGTTTGGGGAAAATAAACATTATTAAAATATTTCTTGTACAAAAATACAATCTTTTCAAAAGGCGATTTTTTTTTTTTGCCACACTTGATTGAATATCAGCTGCAACTGATTTTGGAAATGAAGTTATTCATAAGTAATAAAATATCCAATTAATAAGTAATAAAAATCATTAAATGTGTCCTTAGTGGGGACAGTGACAGCAAAATTTTCTAACAACCCTCACCCTGTCAGTCATGACATGCCCTTATTAAATACACTGATGTTGATACAGGATAACCATGTAACTTAAAGTAACCAAACAATAATTCAAATTAAGCAAGAACTCTAGCTTGTTTTTGTCTGGACTCCAAACTTTTTTAAAAAAAATCAAACTGACTTCCAGGATGTATTGCAGCATACCTCAGACTTCCCCAAATGTGCTTGGTTTTAAACACAAAAGCAAGTAAGCCATGTAATCATCGACTAGTTAAAGAAATATCGTACTTGTACACCAGTCTAACGATATCAATAACTGGTAATGTAAAAAAAAAAAAAATACACTGAGCCTGAGATTATTACTTATGGCTTGGAAACATCAAATACCAATCAGGACCAAATCCTCCAGTGGTCTGTTGTAAAGTTTGCAAACAAGACTTGTAGCATTTAACCATGTTTTCAAGCCACATAAAAAGTGAGTGGAAGCAGACAGTTTTTGATAAGGCCCATGTTACACATCATATTATTATCAGTTCTTGTCATTTGTACTGTGTGCTGCTGTTACTAGCCACCCAAACCAGAGACAGATCAAAATTGTGTGCCCCATAAAAAATGTCTTTGATTGTTGATTACATTAATAAAAAATCCGAACTTGTATAGTTAAGAATATTTGTTCTTATCCGAATATGATACAGAGAGCATTTACTTTTGCATTTTAATTTTTACAAATAAGCAAGAGGAACAGGAAGAGAAGTTACTTTACATTTCAGTCTTTGCCATCAATACAGTGAAATCATAAATATCCTTATGTTACACTGGAGCGTTCCCCCAAAATAAATTATGATTGTCTTCCTCTGGATATCTTTAGACACAATAAACTAGAAAATGCTGTCTAGTTTCATTCAGCTGTTTAAATACAGTCAGTCAAACACACACTTTTGCACTCAGTATAGTGTTGACCAAGAAAATACGTTTAGATAAATTTAAATGTGTAAAGCATTTTATTATTGTTTAATACCTCAGTGTGTGCTGCATTGTTCATTGCAATTCAGGCCATTGTTTTATGAATCAAATGTTGGATTTGCTTATTCAGTAAAATCAGTGAAGTAGACAATAAATCATTTCCAAATCACACTAAAAAAAAAAAAGGTGCAATATCAGTTTCTTAAGTAATGTAAAAAAACAAAACAAAAAAAAAACAGATAAAGGCTGTACACAGCATTATGCATTATGTGTATGGCCCCATGATCGGAAGGTCGGGGGTTCGAATCCACTGAACGGCTACCCTGAGGTACCCCTGAGCAAGGTACCGTCCCTACACACTGCTCCCCCGGGTGCCCAGTGGCTGCCCACTGCTTCACTGAGTGAATGGGTTAAATGCAGAGAGGAATATCCCCACGGGGATCATTAAAGTATACATTATTATTATTATACCACAGCAAATAGCATGGACTATTGTAAATGCAAAAAATACTTACTGAAGTAGTCACTCAATAGGATTTCGGCACTTTATGAACTGTGGTCTAAATTTCACCTACAGCACAAACACAAGAATAGTGGAGATTGTGTAAATGGCTCCTTCCAGTATGCTACTTAGAGTCAGATGTTTTAATTTAGGACGTGACATTGGATGTATAGCCCATAGAGGCACCCTTCCCAACAAATACAGGCATATAGCTTAGTTACTGACAAAGTCATTCTTCTTAGTAATACATGCTAGATGTGAACCACGATACAATCACAACAACTTAGAATGGACCCTAAAAAACAAACAAACATTATAAATATGCAGAAAGAAACTCCAAAAACATTTCTAAGTAGCTGACTTTTTTGTAGTTTGAAATGATGAATAAAGAAAAGCAAACTCTCAAAGAAAGTTTTTTAGACAGTTCAGAAAAGCTCCTTCAAAGATTACACAAAAAGAACCACATGCAATTCTGTGAGAGTATCCTGCCTTTCATTTAAGTGTTTGTCACACTTAAATGTTTCAGATCTTCAAACAAATGTAAATATTAGTAGTAGTAAGTTATGAGTGTTTCTTTGTTACAAAATCCCATTTAAGATACATAGCTAACATTTATTATCTGTACATTGGCACCAGCAGGTTATTCTGGTTGAGCAGATGTTTATACTGTGATAAGGGCAAAGTACACTCTAAAAAATGGAGTTCAGTATCAAAATCAGGCTGTATAGAAAGTGTTCACAATTCTCACATTACCAGCATTTTCTGAAGGTAACATGACTGAGTAAAGTTGTCAGGTTTCTTTGTTATGCTGTTTTAATGCCAGTTAATGTTAAACCCCCCAAATCAGATTTTAAGCCATAAAAGCTAAGATTTTTTTTTTTTTTTTTTTTAAACAGCAAACAAACACTTTGCAATTTAATATTTGAGATCTCAAATATTTAAAAAATGTTTCTGGTAATTCCAAAAGGCTGACAAATCTGTAACTTAGAGCATGGTTGCTATTCTCTTTGTCAAAGATTAATCTATTATTTGATATAGTATATATTTTTTTAGTCATATATGACTTTAAAAAACAACTTTAAACAGCTGGATGGCAAGTCTCCAAACAAAAACATTACACAGGTTAACATTTAACATTTAGTTACACTAAACTAAAACTGTAATCTTTTTCAAAACTGTGAGCAAATAAGTAGAACACTACAAGTAATACAATGCTACAAGCGGATATACTGCAACTGTTAAAAAACTGTTAGAATAGATGGGAACCATCAGTAGAGAATTCAAATCACAACAGCTGTTGCCTCAAAGCGCTTTATGATGTAAGGTAGAAATCCTGCAATAATACTAAAGAAAACCACATCAATCAAACTAGCTCCTTTGATAGAGCACTTGGCAACAGTGGGAAGAAAAAAACCCTCCTTTTTACGGGAAGAAACCTTCGGCACGTCCAGGCTCAGGGAGGGGCAGCCATCTGTCATGACTGAAATATGGCAGATGCGCTGATGCTCAAATTCTCAATATAAATTTGAAATTAAGAATAGAAAAGTACTGTATTTACACTGTTCATTTACAATTTGAAACTTTCTTATCATCAGTGAGACAAGAAAAGCAGCTTTATATGTATTAACTTCTCATCCATTGCTCATTGCCCCCAAAGCCATGCTGACTGTTTGACTGCATATCTGCACAAGATAATGATAGTCATTCCATTACATCTTCCAGGAATATATACAGTCCAACAATGAAAAATCTCAAATAAATGATGAATTTTTCTGGTCAGTACTTTAGCCCGGTCTTTGCGTCAGTAAAATAGACCAGAGGAGAAGGTAACTCAGGGACATATTGTTTTCCAAACAAAAGAATAACTCTTGTTCTTCAAACACACCTAAACCTAAGCCAACGCTCTCATTTCTTCTCTATTTTCTCAGTACCTTGCTTCTCTGCTCCAATTGGCTCTTCACTTTAAAGGCTCTGAAAACTCAAAACACATGTTCCTCTCCTCTGTCTTTCCAAGCACATGTAGAGAGGCTGGCAGCTTTCGTAACATAGAATATGGAATACAGAGTAGGTAGTACCTGTGCCCTGTTCACAGCTGTGTCATAATGTGTCCCCAACGTACGTACAGTTGTGTCTTCCACTGTGTCTTTTGTCCCCTGTGCATCTCCTGTATCAGTGGGTAAAAGCTTCATTTGTTTTCTCAAATTCATTTTTCCCTCCTTCTGACATTCATATTGATGCATCGATAGATAGATAGATAGATAGATAGATAGATAGATAGATAGATAGATAGATAGATAGATAGATAGATAGATAGATAGATAGATAGATAGATAGATAGATAGATAGTCCGGACGCTTTTCTTTCCAAGCTCCTTAGACTACGATGACCTGGATGACTGAGAACCTTCACAGACACATATCTTTACATGTTCCCATTGTTGTTTTCATATTAAAGGGAACCACGTTTGCAAATTTCACTTCATTACAGATAAATATTTGTCATATTCAGATTAGATTAGTCTTTCCTACCCACTAATATGTTTCCTCTGTTGGAGAGAAGGACCATTTCAACTCCTGTCTTTATTCACTTTCCATCTCTAAAGTCAAATGAATTAATGATCATCTTAAAGGCTGTCGTACAGCAACAGACATAACCAGTGCAAACTAAGATGTGGCGAACCTTAAATTTATTGTGAACATCATTTTAATGTGATACAAATAGTCTTTATTTATAGAGCTCCCATGTTATTAAGTCAAGTGCAGCCAGGTAACTCAGAGTATCATGTATGAGCAAGATATACAAATCTGTTGGGAAATGTCTGGGACAAATGAATGACCTCATGAACAGAATATCTTTTGGGACAAAGGGATGCATTTTTGGAACTAAAACAGGTCTTGGGTAATAAGGATTAGGATTTTATTCTTTAGTGAGTAAAATGTGTCAGCCTATAGCAGCCACAGCTAGTTTTTCCTATCACTATTAAAAAAAAGAAGCTCCTTAAACTCCTTATATGTAAACAGTATGTGGGGTATTCAGCAATTTAGTCACCTGGCACTCAGTGTCACCTTGTAAATGCTGACAGCTCGTACTGCATAGTAATTTTAAAAAGCCTACTGCATCCCATCTAGTTTATTCCATTTCTATGCACCCACCCTGGTGCTGGAATGCAGTAATAAAATATTTTTTCTTTCAGCAGTCACCTGCAACTCACAGCCGCTGGCCTGACTTCACACTGCTCTACAAATATCAAAACGATCTCTGCATAGGTCTGCATTCTTCTTTCTGCCCAAGTCCAAGGCTTAGGAGTAATATAGCTGAGTCTAACAAATACCTCTCGCTTTCTCCGTGGGTAACAAGGAACAGGTGAGGCTCCCAGCTGTCTGTGGTAAACACTGACTTTTCTAAATAAAACTCTTTCACATGTGGTATCTTTTGCTCAGACTCTCACTCAGCTCACAACAGAACATCATGCCACTCAGACAACTCTGAAAAGTATGCACATTAAAACAAAAATGAAAAAATGCAAGTTATTTTAGACCTCAGCCTGATCCATATACCCTCCCTATCCAGGGCCACCATTCCATAATCATTTAAGATGGTATATGTAATCTGAAAAAGTTTTTAAGAAACAAAAACAAAAAAACTTGGGTATAGGACTGACAAAATTGTAACTAAAATACATTATTATTTAAATCTATTATTCAACGAGCATATTTCAACTCCACCGCTATAACTTGACTAATTTCTTGGTACCAGTTTATTTTGTCTGCTTTGTTTTCCACTGCAAATGCGACTTCCTGTGTAGATTGTGCTGATCATGATAGAAGTGCTGCTTGAAACATCTCTGATGCATAGGGAGCCAATATTTTTTTATATTTGTACATAGCTGCTTGGCACAGTTGGCACTGCTAGTCTAGCCATTTAAAACTGCCATGACTGATGTCGTGTTGCATATAGGACAGTTCTAATGCCACTTCTTTCCAACCAATCAGCATTCTGCATCATAATCTTAAGTATCAGCTCAGCTCACTTAGAATCATGACTGGGGTGCTGACTCAAAACGTACAAAAAGAGGGAGAAAAGACAAAACAACAGAAACTGTACAGAAGAAAAGAGAAAGATTCATACAGATATGGGCACCTGTTGAATTGTCTGTGGGTTTAAATTCAGACAATTCAACATGAACTGAACAACTGCTAAAGGATTTTCAGCAAAGGGAAGTTTTTTTGTTTGTTTGTTTGTTTGTTTTAGAATGATCCATAACAAAAAATATACTTAAACTAAATTGTTCATACATTTAAAATAAAGTGGTATCAGACCAAACTCCTTAACAGCAAACAGTAAATGTTGGTTGTATGTTTATTGACCGAGTCCGATTAGATCACTCCTTATCATTGATCCACCATACTTTATCAATAAATATGTCTGGTCATACTTGAGACTGTGGTCCAAGCCCCTCGTGTTTCACTAAAAGACTCACAGGTAAGGAACAGAAATGTTGATCATTTAAGTAAGTACTTCGGATTAGTCTCGTTATCAGTTCACAGGAAGGACGCTGTACGCAGGTAAGTGAGCCTTCTAGGTGATCAAGCAGCAGGTCAGATCAGCATCTCTCTTCATCTAGGTCAAATAGGTTTCTTTGGAAACAGAAACACAGATTCTCCTGTTTTCAGGGCTGAGCTCCATTGCTCAGAGCAGGGAAGCAGCTACAGCAGATGGGGTGAGAGAGCAGGCCATGCAGGTTAGCAGGTAACTCATTTCTACAGGTTCTCCAGCAGGTTTTGTGAGAGAAATGAGGAACAGAACTAGAGTAACAAACAACCTCAGCCAGAGATGACAACCTGGCAACAAGTGGTGGAGAACAGGTTTAAATACGGCCTTGATTGGAGATGAACGACAGGCGTGCCTCCCTGGGGTTTTCCTGAGACCACGCCCGCTGCTGACAGACTAACAGACTGGTTAGTTTCCATTCATGCCAACATTCACACAGACAATGGAGAGAGGAGCTGGAGGAAAGAGAAAGACAGGTACCCCACCTGGAGGACAAGGTGGGCCATGACACCATACACTCCCTCTCCAGTTGTATGCCTTCCTGCCCTACGTGGCTGGTAGTTCTTCTTTCCACAAGCGATATCAGGGTTATTGTGTTACATCTCTAACATTAAAAAAGGAGTAACTAGACTGGTTCGTTTCAACTCTGCTTGAGCACTTAAAGCACTTTATACAACATGCCGCATTCACCCGTTCATACAAGCACTTTTTTCTATGTGGTTAAATTAGGGTGACCATATTTTGACTCCCAAAAAAGAGGACACTTGACCCAGTCATAAAGAACTTTAATAATACTGTTTGTTTAAAGAACATATTTAAACAATGACTTCTGTGTGTGGTTAATGAACGGTGAAATAAAAAATGTCATATAGGCTTTTACAAGTCGAGAAGTGCAAAAAAAGAGGACGGTTGGTCGCCATAGTTAAATAGCTTTTTTTTTTTTTTTTAAAAAACCCTCTGGGCATGAAAAAGTGAGATCACTGAGGAAACTTTCTACATCAGAAACTTTGCTTCATTTATGGAGTGGCTGTTGGGTTTCTCCAATGTAGAGATCTGCACTGTACAGCATAGCTTGTGTTTGGGAGTTTTGTCGTTGGGACGAATTAGTTTTTGTCTGAGGGTGTGACTGGATTTGAAGTGAACTGGGATGTCATGCTTGGAGAAAATTCTGATAAACCTGCTACATGTTTTTCCATTTGTCTCAGCTACTGTGGTGAGGTCTTTGATGATATTCCACTGGGCCTTCCCTCTGATGCCCAGGTTTCCTTCAGAAGACTTGCAGTGAAATCGGTGATAAATCACCTGCATTCCACCTCCATTAAATGCACCATCACACTGCAGCCTCTTTCCTCTCATTCAGCTTCCAGATTGGCATAGCAAAGCTGCTTCGTTTTATGTGCTTCATTAAAGGTGTCTTACCAAGGACCTGTGGGCTCAACAGTGTAGACGCGACAACAAGAGTTGGACCACATTACCAGGTCTGGGCACAGGTTAGTCATGGCAATGTCTGGTGGGAAAGCAGGTCTCTAATCTGAGATTACATTTTCTAATGGGCTCGAGTTGAGAAGCATCATACAGAAAGTTGGCGACCTCTGCTCACTATGTAACTCAGCGACCGCTGACCCCACTCTGTGATTATATGTGGCCCACCACTTCACGGTAGTTATTCCCACTCACATTCACTTTGTTATATTACCAATATTTAGTTGCAAGGAAATTTCACAACTGGACTTGCTGCATGGTAGCACAGTACTCCATCTCAGTTGAGCAGTGGAGATATGTGGCAGGGTAGAGTCTGCGGCTCTGCTGCTGAGCAGGGATGTTGCAATGGGGCCAAGGGGGGTGTTACTCTATTTAGATTAGAACAGCATGCAACCCTTTCAGCACTTTATCAATGTGGGTTAGTATTAGATATGCTTGTTTGTTCCCATTATCTATCCTGTAATTGGCATAATTCAAACCAAACTGTTGCTGGTGTCAGATGGGCTAGTTTGGACCAGGAATTGATAAGAATTTAGTGATTCCCGTTCCATTATTGATATCACTTATCAATTTGATTCCACATCAAATCTCTTTCAATTCTCATTGGGCTCTGCTTTGAGAATCACTACTGCCGCTAAGCAGTTCAAATACATCAAATACATTACATTTGTGCATGCTGCATGGTCAAATGTTTGTGCGTGCCTGAGGTATTATTGTGTTTAGTGTTGGGGTCGTTACTCAAAACAAGTAATGTTTTACACAGAACACTTCTTAAAATTAATGCAGTACGCTAAGCAGAAGTGATAGGAAAGCAGACTAACAATGCCAAGTGTCTTGCCCTAGAAAATTTTTCATGCAGACTGGAGCAGCCAGGAACTGAACCACAACCCTTTCAATTTTTAGATGACCCCCTCAACGAACCCAGATGGAAGGGAAATTTATTTCCATATCCTTACAGGTACCTGAAATCACAATCTGTCCAGCTGTTTTAAAATGTAGAACTGTTTAAATGGCAGATTTAGACTGCTGTTTCAACAATGTCCCAGACAGAATTTGATGGCATCTGTGAGTCCTTATGTTGAGGCCATGACTGGGGATGGGAACTGAGTGTGACTATAGATTGTTATTGCACAAAAGGACCAAAGCGTGATTGCAAAGTGCAAACTGCATCAAGGACAGAAATAGCGGCATTATGTGTGTGTGTGTGTGTGTGTGTGTTAGTCCCCGTAGGGAAATTACTCCTCTGCATTTAACCCACTCACCCAGTGAAGCAGTGGGCAGCCACCAGTGCAGCGCCAGTGCTGCGCCCAGTGAGCAGTGTGTAGGGACGGTACCTTGCTCAGGGGTACCTCAGGGTAGCCGTCCAGTGGATTCGAACCCCCGACCTTGCGATCATGGGCAACCACTTTACCTGCTCTCCCTCCCTGCCTTATTGTGTTGTGTTAACAGCATTATACTGTTAACACAACTTATGCTCCTGGCACCATGCACAGATAGCATGCTAATGCTAATTTAGCAAAGAAACCAGACAACTGTAAAGGGGAGTGAATGCCAACCCAGCAGCCATACCTTGAACTTCAACAGGTAGCAAACGGATGATCAGTCAGGTTACCACCTCCATTTCTAGCTGTATGTGTTTCTACATTAGAATCTCTGAGGCAATTGTGTCTTCTTGTGTTGGTTTTCATTTTTGCTTGATGTTGTCGTGTCATGGTTCTGGGTAATTTTGACCCAGCATTTTGAGTTTCTGGTGTTTTGGTATTATTCTGTATGGTGGTTTATGTTCTGATTCATCAGCGGTGCTGTTTTGGTTTAACTTTTGTTAAGAGTTTAGTCTTAGGTTTTGGTTCTCTCTCTCTGTTCAGTGTCTACTCTGCATCTCTGTGCCTGTTGTATGCTTCCTGTTCCATTTTGATAGTCCTGCTCTGTGTTCAGCCTCTGTCCCCTGTCTTCTCTGTGTAATTAGCACCAGCTGTGTTTCCCAGGTGTTTCCTCTTTGCTCTGTTCCCCTCTTGTACTTTAGTCCTCAGTCTTCCCCTGCTTGTTGTTGCGTATTTAACCTTCATTCACACCTTCTCCGTGCTGTATCTCCCTTCATGTTCTGGTGAAATTCTATTCCTAGTTTTAATTTCTTGAGTCTAATTTAGTTGTTAGTTTGGGTTTGAGGTTCTTAGTTTGTGTTTGTAAAATTAACTTCTTAGGAAGAGTGTTCCAGCAAATAAAACTGCACTTTAAGTTAATTTCCTGTTTCTGAGTCCTGCGTTTTGGTCCACATCCTGCCTGCCACACAGCACTATCCTTGACATGTCGGCTTTATACTAAGATAACGATCAGATATGTGTCCTCACTACTCTATAGGTTTATATTGTTAAATGGTAGTTATGAGACATTAAGTTTCAGGTCATTTTTTGAAGAAACACAAAAATAATGTAACGAGTAGTGTAACAAATTATCCTGGGAGTAATTAAGTAACGTACTCCAATGATTTTAAGAAAAGTATTGTGTTTAGTATATCTGATTACTTTTTTGGAGTAATGACCCCAACACTCATCACAATAAAGCGGGAAAATACCTCCAACATCCACAAACATTTGTCCACACAGCATGTAATTAATATGAATAATGTAATGTCTTTGATATACTGCTTAGTGATGGTGAGGAACCAATGAGAACCCAATTAGAATCCATAATGGAATCGAAATCACAAAATTCTTATCAATTCCCATCCTTATTTTGAAGCAGCATAAAAAATAAAATAAAATAAAATACTAAAACAAAACAAAACCTTTGATACTAATGAACCAGAAACAATTCCACTATGGCTGCCCACACTAGTTAGGAGAGCAGATCGAACTTACAATTACAAAAAATATAACTCATTCTGCTGACACCTTTGACACTCCTACTTCCTCCAGTTTTGACCTAAACTATGGAAAAAACACAAAAATGAGCTACAGAGTAGTTATCGTGTCTGGCTTTACTTATTTGAAGAGAGATTTTTACAATTAAAAGTGGAGAGGGGGTTCAACCTGGCACCCGTTGAGGTGCCAGAATTACTGATTGCATAGACACGCCTGCTGTGCCAAAACCACTGAAAACAAATAAAATGCCCTCTGGTGCTTTGGAAAGGCAGCAACCTCTCACTTTAGTAAGAAATGCCAATACTGAATGTCATCTCTTTCACAAGCTAGGCAACCTAAAAAGGCCTTTGAAGCCAGAAAGCTGTGTTCTCACATTTTTTACACCTTAATGGCTCCCACGTTTGCCTCTTAAAACAACCTTGTGTTCCTGCAACCTGAAAGTGCTCCTGCTGTGCGAGTGTTTTTGTGTGGTTCATCTGTCAGTGTGTGCGTGCAGGTCATGCTTGTGCATGTATACATTATCTTTTCAAAAGGCACACTTGCAAGAAGAATTTTTGTTTTCTCAGTCTCCATACATATTTCAAGTGCACATGGTTTCCAAAAGGACTTTTCAAAAAGTGATTCTTCAGACCTCAGACTCCATTTCACCTCAGTGTATCTTAACTGAGCTTAGGAGGACAGTGCTGTTTCCAGAGTACAGCTGGAAACAGACCGTTTTAGCTTTCTTCCCCCTCTCTTTAAGGTTTTTTTCCCTAATGTGGCCACAGCTGTGTGCCTAAGGTGACGATATTAACGATTTACCTTTTCAGCTATAGCATGTGTTACACATCGTATAACATGTTTAACACAGCCACACACAGCTCCTTGTGTTTTAATCTCAGTCAATTAACTCGCTCGGCTGTTCAGAGCACCCTGATTCCTGGCAAAGCAGAGAGCAAGCACGCCACTTTTAGGAAGCAATCACCTCTCTGCAGATGACTCTTGTGTATCAATTACTTTCAGTGTTATGTGACATGACTCATGTAAACTGGCCAATATATACATTCCTAAACCCCTGTGAAACAACACTTTCTTACTCATTTCAAACACACCTTGAGTTGAGTCAACTACTGTTGTCAACTAAATTAAATTGAAAAATGCCTTGGTTCTCATGTTGCATGATCAAAGGGTCTGGCTCTCATATTATTCATGGTAATATTTTTTTGGTTTCTGTGCAGTCCTCTCTAGGAAATTGGAACCCTTCTCAAGTTCATGTATGTATTGTGCCCGCAGACCTATCTGAGTCGACGCTTATCTTTTTCCCCAGTTCAGTCAAATCTCTGAGAGTGTTCTTCTGCACTCAGTTCAAATTGTAAATTTTTCACGATGGGAGAGTTTTGGGGTTAATACCGTATGTTGCCGCTAGAGGTCACCCTTTTCAGTTTTCTGTATGGTTAGCTTAAAGGTATTTAAGGTAGACGCACTTTATCAGCGTCAGGTGTGTTGTTAATCGCAAGAAGGCAAACAGTTTGTGACCGCTGCGCTGTTATGTCTAAAATGATGTTGGAATAAAGACCAAACGGACAAGATAAGTACTGATGGAGTTATTGGACTGTTTAATTCATTCATTCATGCATACCAGTGACATCGCGTCACCCCGTTAACAAACATCTGAGTGGCTTCAAGCGTAGGCTTAGCCTCTACACTGGTAATTTAAATTTTTGATTTTAATCAACTTTATGAGAATAAAGAAATAGTTGTCAATGCTGAAATGCCCAATAAAGCTGAGGGAAAGTGATGGTTTTTTGCAATAGATGTGAAACTGACCACTTTCGAGGATTACAGGTGGTCCTCTTAACACCCAAACTGTTGTTTGTTTGCATTTTAAATTTCTCCTGCTTTAGCCTTGTAAGTATAAAAAGAAAGAATCACCTTTCAGAAAAAGTCATTTTAAAAAGCTGTGCTGATATGATGACGATTGGTATATTTTACAGCATAACACAAAGTTGCCATATTTTAACAAAGCTTAAAATAGTTATTAAATCGGTTTATCAGGAGCAAAGCAGAAGCAGAGTCAAATAATAAAAATCACTAAAAAATTCTTTAAATCATCTGAATTATAGCTATCTAATTAACCTACTCTGGGCCAACACTGACATTATTCTGATCCTTGTGAGGAAGGAGGTTAGAGAGAGAATGGGCACACCCAGGCCTGAAGATGTGCTTATTTCTGTGGAAATACAAATGTTCTTGAACTAATGGTCTAACATGGCAAAGATGAGCAGAAAAAAGGCTAAAAACCAAACCATCTGATTTCTAGCTGTGAGATCTTTTGAACTGTTCATCTCCCAGAAGACAAAAGGAAGAAGCCCATATCCCGACTTCACTTAACTTTTATATCTGGTCACCCTTTCTCCCCCTTGTCTTTCTGGACGTTACAGCTTCTGAGATAACATCTGGTCTCACCCATCATTGCTCCTCAGCCTCTCAGGCAGAGGCCTGTTATTAGAAGCATTTCAGAGATTATATTTTCTTACTTGTCATACTGGTTAAAGATGATTTACTATTAGCAAAAGTGTACACGGATAAGCTCTGTTATAGCTTTCTGTATAATTTAAACATAAAAGGCTGGATGTTAAGACCTTTTACTTTCTCTCAGATGTCTTAGAGGTATGCTGCGGGGACTTCAAGCTCTCTCAATCCACCACTCTCAACACATGGAGCGCTGAAAAGTAAAGACCAAATGCAGGGCAAAAGGGTTTTTTTTTGTTTGTTTGTTTTAAACAATGCTTTATTGATTTTGGGGGGGAACAATACAAACAGCAACAAATCAGCACAACCAAATACGAACAAAAAGAGAAAAAAAAACAAATACAGGTACTTGAGTTACAAATGTACATGTCTGGGTCAAATACAGTGTTCCACATTTACAGTCAAGGGAAAGAAAGGAAAAAAAAAAAAAAGGGAATACAGACATTAATTATTATGTTTAAAAACAAAATGTGCCCCCCCTTTATGTCAGCACAGCAAGGTCACAAGGTAGGTGATGAAGCAAAGACCGCCATATCCTACAGAATGCTTTATAATGGCACTAAGGCGCTCCATTGGCAACACCTTGAATGTTTCTCTGTACCATTGTGTGACAGTGGGGGGCTGTCTCTGAATCCATTGAAAC
>VUQP01023955.1:26273-41563 GCA_015108555.1 Coptodon rendalli
TGTGTGTGTGTTAGTTCCACTTTTTCTCCCTGTACTGGTTTCCTGTATTTTATTAATATGCCTCTGCATCTCTGCACTAAACTTGCTGTTTCTCAGTCTGGCTGAGCACTTGGTTTGTGAGTCAAAGCTGGCCTTGCTTTATACAAGTCTTTATTATTAAAATACATAAAACAATATAATCAGAAAATAAGCACTAAGAACATATATTTATTCTTTAACAGAAGGGAGGAAAATTAATCACTGTTAAAACACTGTTTTCCAACCAACTTAGTTGCAGAGTTTTCTAGATTCAGTTCTTAGTGGAATGCTTTTAGTTGACATCCAAACTTTCTGGCCTGAGATGTAACTTGGAGCTGTGGTTTGATGGTTGTCAGCAAGGCTTCTGTTCTTTGGAGTATATCCACTCCCTCATCTGCACCATCTCAGCCTTGCCTCCCTAAATGTGTCTCCTAACTGCTCAAATTGACCTGTCCTTCTTATAACCTCCTAACCACAATCCAGTGATTTTTTTTTCTGTTTTTTTGTTTTTGTTTTCTTCGTCCATCTTAAAAATAATTTCTGTAATATTTTAAGAGTGTAAGAGTGGGTTAGAACAACACACCAATACAAATAGTTCACCTTTCATGAATACACGGAGTAACAGCCAAGTCAGTCTTGTTGTGCATCTATCAGAATCCCCAAGGGTCGGCTGGTGCAGCTTGATGTGCTGAAGTGCTGAGAAATCCCACCACACGAACTGAACTGTAAGTTAAACCTGGCGCTGTTGCTTTGATTGATTAATGAATGTTCCTTTCATGTAAAATGATGGTACTACTCTGCAACTGTACTTCATCAATGAATTAAACATTCAGTTGATTTACTCAAACACCAACACGATCAATTCGGTTCTTTTTTCATTTATTTTCTGCAAAGTAAAAATCTCTGTTCAAAGTGCATTAGAACATCAGGTTGGCACAGGGCAGGTGTCATGACATCCTGCACATCAGTCACCACAAACACAAGTTTAGCTTTAACACAGTCCACACTGGTTCCAGGATCTATGGAAAAACTATGAAATTACTGACATCAGTAAACCGTCTTCACTTGGGGGGGGAAATCCACTTGCTTAATGGACACAACGACACAATCCAAGACAATTTGATACAGTATGAACTACATTCTGACTGCCATAAAAGACATTTATGTCCTCATTGCAGACACTCTTACTAACAGCTATAGATTATGTTGTTTCAAACAGACCTCAGAAAAATGGAAATACACCTCAAATAAACACTACAAAATGTTTTCATGAAGTTGCAATTTGGGTGATACTGATAACAAAAAGATATTTATCTTTTTTGTGTCCATGAGAGGAAAAAGAAACAAAGCAAAGTATGCCAAACACATACAGAAGCCTAGAGAGGTCATGGTTAGAACTAACAAGTTGTCATTTTTGCCATTTAATTAAAAAAGAAAAAAACTTTGGATAATGTGATTATTTTCCTCATTTCTCACAGAAAGGAAAGGAAGAAATGACAACTCAAACAGAAATCTGTTTAATAAAACAGAAAAAAAATGAGGAAAGATTAAATTTTAAGAAAAAATCAGAGTTTTTTAAACCATGCAGAAATAGTCGTTTATACAAACTCCTTTCATGGGGGAAATAACCATCTCTCTCAGCAAACTCTACCGTTGAGCTAAGAGATTTTCCTGCATCCTATGCAGGGGTATTGCCATTTGTATATTTTTCCAGTATCTTTAAGCAAAGAACAACATTTTAGGTACTGGAAGCTTTCTGAATTAACTAGACAATCGAAGAGGAGAACAAAAGAGGATTGTCATCGTCTGAAACGGTCTCAAAAGCATCAGCTATCATCTGATGAGGAGAAATCACAGAGCAGGCAGTTAAGAACTGCTTTGAGATTTACACATCACAAACTTTTACAGTGTTTTTTATTGTACCTTCAGTCTTTATGATTAACAAAAACATATATATGGGAATAAATTCAAAACCAAGTGAGACCAATGTGATAAAGACATCATAAAAAAAAAACAAGGTTGTTTGAGAAAAACAAAGATAACAGCCTGTCATACTGATCCCCTCGAGGTCTTGTGACCTAATCAGTGCATTGCCACAAGACAAGAGAGTTGTTTCCTCTCAAAGAAGAATGCAAGCAGCGGCAGGCAGGGTTAAATGCATTTACAGCAGAAATACAACATCTCAAACGTTACATTTTCATTTGAAATCTGTGTCGGTTTCAGATGAACCCAGAAAGGTCACCTTGCTGTTGTGGAACATTTCAAGTTCCCTCTCATTCAGTCACTAACTGATCATGGCTTTATGTTTCCTTGGCTTTATCACACAAAGATGTGCTTCAGTGATTATTTGGTGAAGTTCCATCAGCTGTGTACTCTACTGGAAGAATACACCAAATACGATGTGCTCAAGAAAAGGCAAAAGTAATTCAGTGTATGGCAATGGATACTGACTTCAAGGACCGCCTTTGATTGTAGCGCACGGCTAAATCACTGAGAATCATTCGGCAAAGGACCGGAGGACGAAATGAGTCTAAAACCAAGACAATAAGTAGATTATATGGTAAAATGGAAATGCACCTGATCTCCAAAGTTTCTGTAATAGAAAGAGACCAGCCTCATGTGACAGAGCTTTTACTTATTGTAGAAGGAATGTTTTTCATGAGCTACACCATCTCATTCTTTATGAAACATCTGCCGCTTTCTCTCTTTATGGGAAATAGTGTAAAACGTTTGCTCTTTGCTGAATGCAATGTGCACGTTTGAAGGAATGTTGAAATGTAATGAAAATGACTGAATAAATGGCTTAACATTCAAGTTGCTTCTTACAAAGGCATGGGAAAGAGCACAGTGAGGTAAGCCAGAAGAAAACTGGAGTAAACATAGCAGTTACATGAACAGGCAAAGACACAATGCATTAATAAGACAATATATACTCAGTATCTTTAAAAAGAATACATTCACTGTGAGAATCTAAAAAAAAAAATATAGAAATAAACAATTAAGTATGGCCTTGTTCCTGTGATTCACTGGAAGACATGTGCAAAGGAACACTGCTGAAATGTCGTGTGTAGCAATGAAAGCTAATGAAATGTCATGGAAAAGAACTTCCAATACTTTTAAAGGAACCCTCTAACATGTGGAAAATCTGAGTATTTAGCACAGTGAGGTTTGTTTAACATGAAACCTGCCATTAATGGCTTGCAGTCCAGTAGTTGAAAAAAATAAATCCTTTATCTTTTCTGGTCGTTATTCACTGACCTCTATGGAAAACATCATGATCCCAGGGAAAGTGTGGAGGAGAATTCATAAAGATTTCTTTAAAAAGAGAATGTTTTTGTGGAACTGCCATGAAAATAATAATGAAATAATAATAATAAAACCTGAAATTATCCAACAACAAAAAAACAGTTTGAATAGCCTACAGATGATCAAAAATATGAAATGCCGTGCTGGAGATGACCTAGCTTAACTTTACGATTTATAATCTGTGACTTACATAAAATGAACAATCAGACTAAGGGTTGGCGTTACAGCAACACTCATATGACATTAATACAAACAGAGTTATGCTTCAACCCTAACGTCACTTCAAAAGACTTGATATTAAATGCATCGCTGAGCTCCACGATGAGCTGCATCATCAGTCAAATCAAATCATTTTTACTGAGACAAAATGATAACTCAACCACAACCCTGCTTTAGCTGAACTCGCACAACAGCTACAATAGTCTAGTAGGTTTATCCATAGTGGGAGTTAGCTGCTAAGTTAAGAACATCTTGGGCAACCTAATGTATGAGCATAACCTCCAAAATGATTCTAATAGCATAACTGCAAGTGAATTCAAGGAGTTCAGTTCACACCTACCACACCAATGTCATTTCTTTATAACGTGACAGCACAACCACATGCAGAGTTTAGCTGCTATACAAGGGCAGCAACACCTGCAATTTGTTATTCAAACTGTCACAGCCTGCAATCCCGCACAGTCCTCAACTTTTCAAACCAACCTGGCTAGTTTCCAAAAATCTCAAATTTAATCCTCCTCAGAGGGCAGAGTAGTTTTAATGCTAGCTGTAAACATAGCAGGAGCTGTGTGTTTTAAGATGAAGCGGTGTTAGTGTGTCTGTCTGACCTTCAAGTGGAAGAGCTGCCAGCCAAACAGGCTCTGTGAGCGCGGCCTGTGCTGCATGTAATTTTCACACAACAGAACAAGTGAACTGACATTAACAGAGTGACAGTGGGTGGAAAATCCTCAGCTTGATGACTTAAATGTCTCTGTGGTCTCTCTCTGGCCTGTTAGCTAAAGCAGACACCACAGTGAGCACTCTGGCCCTGATCCACCAACATCAGGCTTCAACACACGCGGCCACATCTGATGGAAACTTAACCAGAGCAATGGAAACACATCTTGCAGTGTAATTAGCTGGCAGCAGCACCTGTGCAGCATTTTCGTCTTTCTGAGAAAACATCAACACTTCCACAAGTTTTCCACATAGTCATTTACCTTGAATACAGTTTGAGAGAGGCTGGTTCAAGTTCACCCGTCTGTGCTGATCAGATCCTGGTTTATACAAGTTGATTTTTAGCTTTGCCATCTTTTATGAAAACTAAAATGATGCTTTACTGACCATTTCCATCACTAGACTATAAACAAGCCAGAAGTGTATCCAGACTATTTAATCGACTTCACATGAGGTCAAACTCAAAGTACGCACAGCTGGAATCTAAAACTCTCTCTCTAATCTGCTGGTTTTATTCAGCAAATTATTCACTTATCAATTCCTTGTCCTGTACAAGGTTGCTGACTGGAAGCTTTTGCAATTTGCCGTGGTCACGTGACTGTTCGCAGCTGATTTCAGATGGCGCTGCCTGGTGTGTCGCTGTCTGATGAAAAGCAGGTGTGCTTGAAATGTCCCTAGATGTAATAAATGAGGAATCTGGAGTTCTGCAGTGTGCGAACAGCTACTTCTTTCTCTTTTATAGAAATGATGGCCAAGATTACAACAGACTGATACAACAACAGACCCAGGTGTCTCACACCTGTAACTGTGAGGACAGAGCTGCAGTAATTCACCATGTTGATAATGATTACTTTAGAAAAGCTTCAACAGTGAGTCTGAGTCTAGCTTTGTGGTTGGAAATTACAACAAGTGTGCATCATTCAGTGCCAGCTGTAGTTAAAAACGTGGAAAATGTGAGATCTTAAAGATGGGAAGGGCTGAGAAATATAATGCCACCACAGAAATATGGCATATTTTAGCTACAACGTCACATTAGATTTCTGTCAAATGTTGCAAGAGTGATTTTATACGCTTAGATCTATGTGTGATTCATTTTTACCCCATTTTTCTGTAGAGGATTAATAACAAAACAAATAATCTACTTTGCAGTAAACAGTGCAACACTGTGCACAGGGGCTGGAATGGGAAGGTTATAAAACGTGACTGAGATCTGATGAAGATTTCTTCACTATCAAGGTTATATATCCAATTGTAAAGAGCAAATATAATAATAACAGTAATTATTATTGTTGTTATCAAATCAGCAACACCAAATTCCAAAAATGTAAACAAATACCGTCTAAAACTGTCATTTCTGAATTGAAAGAACTTCAAAACTTGTCAAGCAGAAACCGTTTTGTGCACTGCTGCATGAAGCACTGAATAACTGAATTATCACTGTGGCCAATTCAGAAACCACATTAAAAAGAATTTGCAATGTGACATATTTTAAATGCCTGAAGCGCAGAGCTATTCTTTGTCAGTTACACACCCTATTTGGCACTGAGATGTTTGTCAATTGACTTTTTCAAAAATAAAATAAGCATCAAGGTAATCCCAAGGAAATGAATCATTGGGCAGAACATTCTGATTTGGTCCTTATATGGATGTCACTTAAGAAAAAAATGTTTACAAATTAAAAAAAATACAATAAATTATTTGCTAGCTTGATTTTTTTTTTTTTACAACTCTTCTTTTAGATAATTTTTCTCGACATTTCTTAGCAGCAGTAAATTAACTGATGAAGAGGTCATCTGACCAACAGACTGACCAACAACATCTAATCGATTCCAATCCTGTCAGGGGCCACTAGCAGAACCAAATGTAAGCTATAAGGTTTGAATTTTGACATTCCCCCCCCCCAAAGAAAAAAACCAGGAGCTGCTAGAAAACAGATCAGTGTGCATCACCATTTTATCGTCAGTGAGCTGTACTCAGAATCATCCTTTTCCATTTCTTGCTGAACTAACTGGACCATCCTGTAAATTCACAGCACCATCGTACCACTCAGTTAGTTTGTCATTTAGTTCGTTTTGTTTTTCCTGCTCCGAGTCAAAGAAAGAAAAAGCTTAATGAAATATAATTATCCTCTTCCTGTCTCATACCCCAGAGTCTGAGTACATGCCATTTATCAGATAGTCGACCTGCGTGTAGTCCTTCCTCTTGTAGCTGTCGTAGGCCTGTTTGACAAACACTGCCACTGTGACCAAGAAGAAAAGCAGGCCAAAGAGCAGGACAGCCAGTAAAGACGCCGTATTGACGACCTGCTTGGTCAGAACAGCCCCCGCCTCTTCTACCACAGGGACCCTCGTAGCTGAGGCAGAAGACTTACTTTGATTGTTGCCAGTACTGGCAACAGTTACAGCAGATGGTGATTTGGTTAAAGGTGATGTCTGATTCAGTGCCACCTCAGTACTGGTGTTTGGCAGGGCAGCCGATGAAGACGTGTCTGAACCATGGACGGAAGTAACAGCAACACTTGTGTTAGCTATTGTCACCGAGTGTGGGGCTACTGTTGTTCTTGTTGCAGTTGCTGGTGCTGAGGTTGTAGATTTCACAGGTGTAGTGACCACATTCTTAACAGACTCTGAAGCGGGTGCTGTTATACTGCTAGTGCTGGTGGTGGATCCAGCATGCAGGCGCTGAGCAGGCAAGCTAGTGGGGGTAAATGCCTCTGGTGATGTGAGATGCTCCTGTGACGATGGCTGCTCAATGGATGCTGAAGATGTGGAAGAAAGGGCTCCTTCTGTAGTTTGCTCATTTTTGTTCACCGATGTTACAGATTCAATAAATCTGTGGCTGACAGTGGTGGGGCTGGTGGATGATGAGTTCAGGAAGGACTGAGTGCTTGCATTTAGTTGCAGACTGTTATTATCATTGCCTGTACTAGAGTTGGCATGTATGATGACACCTGAAGTGTTATTAGGGGTTAAGGCGGAGATCAAAGTCTTCTGTGGAGTGGTCACACCATCCAAAGAGGTGTTTGTTGTTGCATCAGTAGCACCTGGGAACAACAAATTCTAGTTAGCACAAACTAGTGAAACAAACATTCGCTGCAAGCCAAACATGCATTTATATTTCACTCGTATATATTTGCAGAGCATCAGTTTGTACCTTTCAAAGAATTTTAACCCTGTAAATAGCCAAAGAGCCGTGTTATCTTCAAGATCGAGATACTCTTACAACCAAAACAAGTTTGGGAACTCTGAAATTACACTGATAACTGATTTAAAAAATGTTTATGATCACCATCTAAGTCAAAATTGTAGACAAAAACAATCAGACAAAATTAAAAAACATCAATTTTCATGCCTTTAGTGAAGCCAGAAGTAAGGTGGCTCAATAGTGAAGCAGATTAAACTTTAGCTTGGCAAATGAAAGGTCACTGGTGCAGCAGGAAGGCATCCGGCATGGAACTCATCCAAAGCAAACATGTACAGCTGATCGCTTTGACAAGGAAGCAGCTTAAAGTAGCTTTCATTGACGGCCCAAAGTAGTTAAACCTGTGTGCTATTATATCTACATTAGCTCCTTGGAGTCAGGCATCCTACTAAAAGGAGATTAGAGTAGAAGTGTAGCACATTCACTGCCTGAGTCGCTTCATTACTTGGCAAAAGCCAAAGAGTACAGCTAGGTTATGAAGGCATACCAGGAGGCGATGCTTTCAGACGGGGATGTCCAACCCAACAGTAAACAAATGACTCAACAAAGCAACGCTGGCACTTGAACTGTTACACTCTAACGGTTCATGGAAATGACTGTTATATGGTGTATCTGGCTAAAAAGCTCAACCCACGATCATCCTGTATAGAAAATACTGAAGAGTCACAAAGTTCAACTATTTCTGTTATTGGTAAAACTAAATGCTCAAAGCAGTTGTGCTTTACTTAAAATTTCCAGGCAAAATACCCTCTAGGTTACTTTTGTGCCTTCATTTCATTATTATATGCCACTACTGAACCATGTAATACTGTAAGCTGCAATCACTGATAAAATGGTCTTCAGCATTTCCCCAATAATAAATATCTTAATAGTAAATTTTGTTGAAATAATATGATTTCTTTTTGAGGCTACTGATACCCCAGCTATCCTCATCAGTAAAAATCATCCACACAAAATACAGGTCGCTTTAAAACATAAGTTGGCATTTTCTCTCAGTCGGACTTTAAAATAACGTGCTGCCAGCCATCTGAACTTGGCCAAGAAGATGACTTTGAATGAGAGATCGGCCAAATTAAAATCAAGCAGTCTTTGTTTTTTGTGGACTTGATCACACCTCTTATGGTTTCTTTAACATTCCCAAGAAAGATTAATTGATGAATCATGCCTAGAGCTACATGAAGTGCTTATTTTGTTCAATTTAATTCAAATTCATTTCAATTTTATTTACATAATGCCAAATCACAACAACAGTTGTAAGGTAGAGACCCTACAATAAGGCAAAGAAAGTATAAAAACGCCAACAATCATGTAACTGCCTACGCACAAGTGCTTTGGCAACAGTAGGAAGGAAAAACTCCCTTTTAACAGGAAGAAACCTCCAGCAGAACCAGGCTCAGGGAGGGGTGGCCATCTGCTGTGATAGGTTGGGGTGAGAGAAGGAAGACAGGACAACACACGCTGTGGAAGAGAACCACAGACTTATAATAACAAATAACTGAATGCAGAGGTGTATTCACACATAGTGAGTTAAAAAAAAAGGTGAGTGAAGAAGAAACACTCATTGCATCATGGGAATCCCCCAGCAGCCTAGACCTAATGCAGCATAACCTGATTCAGCCCTGACTATATGCTTTATCAAAAAGCAAAGTTTTAATCTTAAAAGCAGAGATGGCATCTGTCTCCAAAATCCAAACTAGGAGCTGGTTCCACAGAAGAGGTGCCTGAAAACTGAAGGCCCTGTCTCCCAATCTACTTTTAAATACTCTAGGAACAACAAGTAAGCCTGCAGTGTGAGAGTGATATGGTACTACAAGGTCATTAAGATAAGATAAAGCCTGATTATTCAAGTATGTGAGGAGCAAGATTTTGAATTCAATTCTGGATTTAACAGGGAGACCCTGTCTTTCTATACAGGGTCTAGTCCCTGTCAGTACTCTTGCTGCAGGATTTTGGATCAACTGAAGGCTTTTCAGGGAGTTTTTAGGACATCCTGATAATAATGAATGGCAGTATTCCAGCCTGGAAGTAATAAATGCATGAACTAGTTTTTCAGAGTCACTCTGAGAAAAGGGTAGTTGGAGCCCATATTTCTATGACTTTTAATCCAAAGTACAACAAACTCAGTTTTATCTGAATTTATAAGCAGGAAATTAGAGATTATTATGCGTTAAAGACATTCCTGCGGTTTAACTGGTGTGTGTTATCTGCCTTTGTGGATAGATAAAGTTGGAGTCTATTAGATATGATTCAAACCACTGCAGCGTAGTACCTGTAATACTTACCGCATGCTGTAATCGCTGTAATAAAATATTACAGTCAACAGTATCAAACGCTGCACTGAGGTCTAGCAGGACAAGCACAGATGTGAGTCCTGTGAATCTTACTAACCACACATACAATGCTTATTTTGTACACTTTATCAACCTGGCACCCACGACAAATGACATATAGACTACATTCATGCCAATATTGCGACCATGAGTGTCACAACATTGAAGGATACTTGTGGCTGCCAGTGTTAGTAGATTCACCAATGGTATCAAAATGAAAATCCTACTAATCTTCAGGTTATTGTGTTAACAAAGTTCGGTGTCCACACCGGGTCTCACCTTTTTCTTTTTTTAGTTATGTCACAAGCTGTTCACACACTGCCCATAAAAACAGATTTTAAAAAAGCTTCACATGCTTACACAGAGAACCTTTACCACATACTTACATCCAGTGGAGCAATTAGCTGTGGGTTTTGAGTCCCCATTTGGTCCTGTGGTGGAGGAGTCAGTAAGGAGCAGAAGCACAAAGGGGAGGAGAAGACACAGTGATACGCTCAACTGGAGTTTTGAGGAATACAGGGACATGGTGGGCTGGGAGGGAATGAGACACACACACGCTCACATAGACAGACGCACATCCATATGCACACACACACACACACACACACACACCGGGTACAATGAAGTTCACACAGTCAACTTGTACAAACAATGAAATGAAGGAGGGGAAACCAGGAGGAGGTGAAGTCAGTTTCTGGTTGGACCTACAAAGACAAACACAAGCAAGAATCAGAAGCAGCCTGACAGACGGGGTCGATAAACTGTGTTCTTATAGATTTTCTGCGTCGAGACATCTTATTCTTCTAGTAAACAGAGATAGTCCTTAAACAGAAACATGTAAAACCACAATTACAGCTGTATTTAACATTTAGGATGACAGCATTTATTCATAATGGTTGGATCATTTCATCTTAACCTTTTGATGGAATCTTATATTTTCACTCAAACAAGTAACACACATAACACTTACTGGGCCATTCAGCCAGATATTAAAATATAGTTACTATAATTCCACTGGTTAAAAATATACAAATACTCTCTCATTTAATAAGACATTTAAGGCCCTATCAAGACCAGCAGAGTCAAAGTTGAAGGATATTACTAATGATTTGGTTCAAATTAAACAGTATTGTGGAAACTACAACTTTTATACAATTTTCTACATTATGCAGGCTAAAGCTTGGGATTTGTAGTTCAGTAAGGCAGATTTCCTGAAGCACACCATTCAAGCCTCTTCACGTGCACAACAGTAAAGAGCAGTTAGTCCACCCAAATGTGAGGAATGACTACCATCTAGTGTCAAAACAATGCACATCTCAAGTAGTGCTCCAGAGCACTACAGAGATCCATCCAGCTAGTGCCTTCTTCCAAAGCCTTAGTACTATAACTACCACTACTGGCCAACCTAACGATCTCTAACGCTGCATTGTGGTTCGCTGGAGTCCCACAGCTTCAGAAATGGCTCTATAACCTTTTCCAGACTGAGAGATCTCAATTACTTTGTGTCTCATTTGTTCCTGCATGTCCTTGGATCGCAGCATGATGTCTGGCTTTTGAGGATTTTTTGGTCTACTCCACTTTGTCAGGCAGGTCCTATTTAAGTGACTGTGGCAGTAGTCAGGCCTAATCAGGTTATCTTTCTCCAGTATTTTAATTTGTTTGATGATCTGAAACATTTAAGTGTGACTGACATACAAAAAGATAGGAAACCAGGAAGGGGGGCGAACACTGTCAACTGTCTCATCACAATCACAGATGAATCCAACCACAGTGTTGTCATTGGCATACTTGATGATGCTGGTTGGGTGGATTGGTGTACAATCATAGGTGTACAGTAGGGGGCTGAGAGCACAGTCCGAGACACACAATCTGTACACTTACATCACCGAAGAGAGGCTGCTGGCGCTTCAAGTCATATCTTCAAGTTGTATAAGAGAATTTTAACCACAGGTTACAGTATTTATTTTGATTGTCAAAGCTAATGGTAATAATCAGTGTAAATTACTGTTAAACTACCAGTTTGGTTCATCAGGTTTCTGGTGCAGTTTTCCACGTGTGTAAAGTAACAGGGAGCTCCACAGGGAGTATGCACTGTTATTTGGGGACCCTACATCCTCCACATTAGACCAGCCTTTACCGGATTTGTAGCACTGCCCCACAGTGCACCGGGACCCAGATCTGTGTGATAGGTACTTCACTGTAAACAGGATGTGTTTTAGACAGCTGGGGCACAGGACCAGCCCTCAGTGTAAACAGGAAAACTCGCTGAAGACGCCAACGTGGAGAGAGGAAGTGCCGCGCGCTCTGCTACGCTGCCGACCTGCCAATCAAAGAAGTTTGGGCTAAAACGGGAACTCCCGAGCACACAGCCAGCAGCTGCTTTAGCACCACATAACCCAAAACATTACATCTGAGAAATGTCCCATTAACTTTAGCTGAATAAACAGAAAAAATCCAAAGCAACAAGGGTCAGTCACGTGTTATTGTGACTTCAAGTCAAAGCAGAGAAACGCAGCTGTAGCCCACACAAGCTAACACTGGGCCAAGTGAAAGCTGCTCCGAAGGAAGACACGGAGCTTAGTTCAGATGGGAAACCCCAAAGTTTAACCCGTGTTTAACTGGCTCGGTTACACAAACCAACAAGGTAACGAGCAAAACCACACCATCGATAATACAGTGAATAATGCTGTAATCGCTATGTCACCGGGCAATAAACACACCGGGAAACGAGTTAACGGAGCATGATGAAGAGACATCTCCCCTCAGCAGCGAGTGCATCCACACTACCGAGCAGCTAACACTAACAAGCCACGGTCACGGAGAGTTACTGCTCACAGGCTAGCTGCAGTCCGTGTGATCGGAGGTCCTTACCAGGCTTATGCGGGGGCTCGTTTGCTGAAAACCACACACAGGTACCCAGGAACCAAACATCCACACCTTCAGTACGAGACGCTGACCTTCTTCCTTAGCTGCGGTTTTAGCTGTGTTGACTGATAATCTATGTGCTCCTGCCCTCTGCTGGTCACACCACGTTAAAACAAGAACGCCTCCTATTGTTGCAGTTTACCAAAATGTATCATGACTAATACCAATACTTTCAATTCACTGCTAATAATATTATTGCTATTAATATCTAAACATATAGAATGTCACTAAAGTTAGGAAATACCGTTTTAACCAAACATATGAAGGCAGATATGAGCAGGTTTGCCTTAGAAATGCATAATAGAAAAGAAATAATAAAAAAAATATTATATGTACATCAAAATAATTTATTGACAGGAACAAGTGAATTTCAAGATTTATATGTGTGGGCAGAAGGCCAAGAATTCAATCTAAAATATTACAACTTCCTAAAGAAACAGGTGAAATATCACTGCCATGTCTATCCATTTATTAGCTGTCCAACTAAGATCCCTAGCATGCTGCTGCAATTCCCAGTTATTTTGCAAAATGGAAGAACATGGTAAATTTCACATTTCATTACAATCTCTTCTGGGAAGCAAAATGTTATATAGACAGCATGCTAAGACCCTAAACCAATGGTCCAAGGTACCACTCAGAATTTGGGTTAGTGAGTGTAAATCACCACTACTGGAAAAACATCCTAGAAAATTAAAATGGATCACATCTGACCCAGATTTCACAGCAGACACAATCAATGGGTGCTTTAAATATTGGAACAAAATCGTTATTACCTCCTCCTGTTTGGTCGTGTCAGATGGAGATGGAGATGTATAGCTTTCATAAAATCCAGGAAACTAATGGCTTAGGTAAAATTAACTTTTTTAAGTACTTTCAGGTTACTATTTTAATGACAAGATAAAAACATTTAGAAATACAAAGGACTCACATATAATTGACATATTTACTGACATGGATAAAACCAAAAGAAATAAGAAAGTTGTGTGAAGACTATATTCAACTATCTAAACAATAAAAAAAACAAAAATAACCTTTCAAAATCTAACTGGGAGAAAGGTTCCATTCCAGAGGGTGACTGGCAGAATGTGTATCTAATGCAGCTGACTTCTACCAGTTCAGGCTCCTGGAGAGAATTTTGCTGGAAAAATGACAAATGGTTTGTGTTGGCAGAAGTGTGGAGAACAGCTGGCAGACCACCATATATTTAGGAGTTGGCCAGTCATTTTGCCTTATTTGGAGGAGGTAACAAAGGCAACATAGACTGTACTTGGAAGCGAGATGAACCTTTCTTTTTGAATGGATTGTCTTATCTAATAGTACTAATAGTGGGGCGATCGTGGCATAAGAGTTGGCAGTTTGTGTTGTAATCGGAAGGTTGCTGGTTTGAGCCCCGGCTCCAACAGCCTCAGTCGTTGTGTCCTTGGGCAAGACACTTCACCCGTTGCCTACTGGTGGTGGTCAGAGGGCTCAGTGGCGCCAGTGTCCGGCAGCCTCGCCTCTGTCAGTGCGCCCCAGGGTGGCTGTGGCTACAATGTAGCTTACCATCACCTGTGTGTGAATGTGTGTGTGAATGGGTGGATGACTGAATGTGTAAAGCGCTTTGGGGTCCTTAGGGACTAGTAAAGCACTATACAAATACAGGCCATTTACCATTTATCAATAGTAATTAAGCAACTGATATTTATGCATTTTTTTCCCTTTAAATGTACAGGCTGATCAGTGAATTGATAGTATATGTATGACCAACTGGTAATGTGTTTAAGTTTGTTCCATTTGTGAAAAATACAGCTAAATAAACAGTTAAAAAAATACTGAACGTCAAGCTGATCTCCAGTGCATTCATCGGAGTGTGAGTGTTAGACAGAAAACACCTAGGTGCAGAAAAAAAGTGCTTGCATGAAATGGTGAATGAGGCATGTTGTATAAAGTGCTTTCAGTGCTTGTGGAGGGTAGAGCAGTGCTATACAAGAACCAGTGCATTCACTATTTATTTCTAGACCCCATGCTTCTGTGCAGCCCTGCCAAATGCCAAGAAAAGCATTTAGCTACAGTTTTTAAACCCACCACTGACAGACACTCTCTGCATTTGTTTGCAGACTGCATTTAGGAATGACAGTGGCTGCTGAGTTTGTTTGTTTTTCTTTGCATTGCTCTGCATTTCTTTTCTTTTTTTCCTTTTTTCTTTTGGTATTTTGTGTCCATTTTTCATACAAAGAACTTTAGATGTAGTTGTCTCAATGCGTGCTCAATCATCCAGGTAAGTAAATCCCAAAAAGTTGATGTTAGCAGAGACGGGTCTTCCAGCAGAATCTGCATGAATACTGAAGATACTTATTATCTACACGGGGGAATAATCACACGTGGGGCATCGGCTTTTTACCGGAACATTCACACCAATGTGTATTTATTGAACTCTGGCGTATACGCCGCAGCATAACAGGAAGCATCCTTTCAAAATAAAATCCCAACAGACAATGTTCCCTCTAATTTTTCATGTGTCTGAGCGAACACACAAACTCCCTGAGCGATCCCTTGGACCACTGTGAGCGACATCAGACGTGTGCACTGTGGTCG
>VUQP01023956.1:0-11181 GCA_015108555.1 Coptodon rendalli
ATTCAGGAAGAAAACCAAACATTGCACATATTTTTATCATAACTCTGGTTTTACGTGGCCTATCAACACAATTTAAAAACTGGTATAAAGTCCACACTTTTTCCGTCAATTGTTCCGTCTGTCCTGCTCACATCTCCAATGGTTCTACACGTTGTCATTAACGTGGCTTCACTCCACATCAGCCATGCCGCTTTGCCAGCTCAAACACATAAGGACGCTGTCACAGCCTGTCAACGACGTTGATTGGCTGCGTATATAGGCATTATTGGCTGGACTATGGGATAAGGTGGCATCGTTCTAATCCCATACGGGAGCAGCCAGTCACTTACTGACTAACACTGCAAAACAGAATTGTTAAAGTATTAATTTTAATTTCAATTCAGGTTAGATTTTTTTTTGTGCGCAATGCAGATTTTCTGTGCGCAGAGACCGTGCCAGCAGTGCGCAATTGCGCACGTGCGCAGCTTAGAGGGAACATTGCGTGTGACTATTTCATATGTTAAAAATGACTCTCCTGTTCTTAAAGCAGCCGTTCAGTCTGGTTGGATTTTACTGGACAAATTTGCAGCATTTATGTTTTTGAACCAAGCTCGACTTTTTCTGATTTTTTGGATTCGAATAAACAGATGTGACCAATCAGAACACTGCATTTGGCAACAAATGTGCTCATACTCAAAAAGCATACAGGACCTATGGAAATAGTAGAATAATCCTATTTTACCTCAGACACACAGCTACATGCTGCTCTGCTGTTCTAACGTCGCTCTGAAATGATTTCTCTGCCTCGTCAGATGCGGTCCCAACAAGAGCTCAAACTGTTCCACTGACATCCTGAAATATTTCTGAAAGTGGTCGGGATACAGCTTCAGCTCCTGGATCAAATCATGAAATTCTCCGTGCTGCTGCCACAATCTCCTTTTCTTTCTGTTCTGGTTTTGAAATGGCAGGTTTGTTTTTTGGCCTTCCCCCCCCCACAGTATGTTTTTGAGGGAAATTACAAATTTGGTGCATATATTTCTTACATGACGAATTTCAGAATTTCAGGTTGCTTTTTCGCAACGCGCTTGGTGTGTAATGCCCTTAAATCACAGTCTGTACAGTCTGAGCAACAGGCAGCACCTACATTAAACAAAACCCTAAAAAAAAAAGAAATGTACTGAGCTTTGTAAGAGTGTTTAATCCGCCGCAGATAACATGGTGATTTTGATTTAAAAGAGTGATTTAAGATGATTAAAAATCATCCCCGACCACCAAAACTGCTGCACTGTTTAAAACTGTTAATAAAACCTGTGAATGTGACACACATGAACACTCACATGCAGCTGCTTCCATTTGTACAGCTCCCAGATTAAAACTTTGATCCACCACCGTGCAGTCAGACTCGACTGCGAGATCTGGATTCCTTACAATTACTATATTTCTCACTGTAAAAGATAAAAAAGTAGAACAACGTCAACAGACAGTCAACAGAATCATTTATGGTGCAAAAAATGAAAATGCGATACAAATCTTTGTATTACCTCTCTCATAAATGCTGACACATCCGTCCTGACAGACCTCCTGCAGAAGCGCCTTAAAATCTGACACCGCTGTCGTCACCGGGCCGAAGGTGAAGTCTGGGTCCGATGCAACCGACGGCAAAGCCGACAGCACAGGTGGAGCGTGGAAGGACTGACAGCTCTAAATACAGACCAGGAACAGTCGTGAAGATAAAACTTGAACCACTTTTTTTCCAAGACTTTGCTGTGGCGGTGTGTTTATGAATATTTCAGCACATGGTGGGCTTAGCAACATAGAGACTAGGAAGGTAAGCTGACGCAGAGACGTTTGCAAGCATGCTATTTATACAGAACACAACAAGGAAGGGTGAGTAGCAGAAATAAGGGGAGGGGTGTCATTCATGACAAAAGACAAGACATAAAATGGTTTGGTCAATGACCACAAGGCACCAGATCCAAGACCGGGATTACAGTAGTGAAAGATTATCTACGAAAGGGTCTGGATGTGATAAAAGCTTCAGAAATTCCTAAGTTAAGTTTAAGAACTCCCTACAAACAGGGACTATTTTCATTGTGTAGCATATTGTCACAGTAAAATACTTTACAGCCAATGTCCTGAGAGTGTGATAAACTCTTATCCACCTGAAGGAAATGAATGGGGTCTTCAGCGTGGGAAAGCTTATCCAATTCATCTTCATTCTTCTTCAGCTCGCCGATCTCCTTCTGAATCTGCTCCAGCAGCTTCTCTGCCTCACCGATGGCCGTCTTCTCCTGAGCTTTAATCAGCTCTCTAACCTCAAAGCGCTTCAGCTCTATCGACCGAATCAGCTCGGAGAAGACGGCGTCGCTCTCCTCGGCTGCTGCACGAGCCGAACGCTGGAGGGAGACACAGAGGACGGAACGCCAGGCAAAGAGTGAAGAAAGACCAAAAGAACCTTCAAAAGTTGATAAAATAGCAAATGTACACCTGTAACAGTAGAAAGATTAGACATTTTTACCATCCAACAGTGAGATGTTGAACATTAGCACTTACGCTGAGAGAGAAAATGGCTTTTCTCAGCTCCTGCACCTCCTTTTCTCTTTCTTGAATCCTCAGCTGGGAGCTCTGCTTGATCTCACCGAGCTGCCTCTGACGAAAATAAAAAAATCAAAAATAAAAAGTCATGTAACTGAACAAAAGTAGATGCATTTCATTCTCTGCTACATTATCCAGATTTCCTGCTACACTGGGCCTGTGCACAGACTGAAGTCAGTTGTCACTAAAACTGAATCACTAAAAAAAAGAGAAGAAATTAAAAATTATTATGAAATCTTTCAGTTGTTTAATTCTTTGCTGCTTTTATTCCACACAAATACCCCAAAACAGGTTTGAGGAACTCCAGAGGCGTTTCAAACCCAAACTATAAACTTCACATCTCTGCTCCATTTCTCTGACGAGTCTACAGTTAAACTGTTTGGTCCTACTGTGGATCAGGCTGAAAATGTATTCTAGATTAGCTAGTGTGGTGATTTAAAGACACCGCAACACTCAGTGATAAACATTGGATCTTCTTAACACAAAGGATCTGAGTTATCTGCTTTAATGCTTTTCTCATTAAAACTGCATCACAAATTATGACTCGGTAGTAAAACCCTGAAAACCACTGAGACCTTTAAAATGCAATCAATAGCTCAGTTCACCATAAAAGAATAGTGAACAGCAGCAGTTAGCAGCAGATATACAGAAAATTAAATGATGTTCATTTGCGTGACTATTATTTGAACATGTAAGCAGTGTCTCCATAGTGCAGTGGTTTATATGTTTGCCTATCAAATGGAAAAGCCCTTGTTCAATTCCAGGAAGAGACTCAAATCAATTTGGAATTACAGCATGTCAAATTTACATGAGGGTGCCAGCTTTTCTTTCTTTTTCTTTTGGTGAGATAAATAGGAAAAGATTTGCAGCTTTTCTTTTGATCTATTGGAGTCATTTTAAAAAATTTTAAGTTGGTTGCACTTTTTTTTCCCTCGTTTCTCTAAGTCATCTTAACAAGTGGCTCCATCAGGTAGTGATTTGCTCAGCAAAAGCGGCACTGGTTTGATTCCAGCTGGAGACACAGGTCCCTTTGGGGTTGTGTCTGGTGTAAAACTCAAACATGTGGCGCTTGCGGCTGTGACAAGAGAGCAGCTGAAAATACATTCTTCCTCTCTAAAGCACCCTAACACTTGGTCACATTGATTTTTATACTGCTGTGAATAAGGACAAATATTTGTTCATGCATAGGAGGCTCTGTGGTACAATGGCTGTCATGTTCATCTCACACACAAAAGGTCCTTCAGGACTGAAACACAAACCCAACCTCTGTACGCAAGCAAATGTACATACCAGATGAATAAATGAGTTCTCTTATAAAGGAACAGACAAAGTTACCTTTAGTTGAGGATTATTTTATTTTTGGAAAAATCTGGAAAATTTGACTTCTTTTCTCACATTTGATGTAAGGTAGAATACAACCCTACAAATGGCAACTGATTGACAAAACCAAATCAGCGCTTTAATAAAACATTCAGAGGTTCGTAATTGAGGAATAGACAACACAAAATTAGTGAAACAATGAGTTGATTTAAAGATAATTACATGACAACCACTTTGATAATCATTTCAACGCAGCTTCCAGCCTCTCAAATGTCCTAATTATAGGATTTGCAGCTTTTCATTTTACCCGTGTGCATGTGTGTGTGTGGTAGATATGTGTCTTTTCTGCCCCATTTCTCTAAAACATCTTAACAGTTAGACTATTTTTGTATATTTTATATTAGATAAGGTCTTCATTTTTAGAAAAAAAAAGACACATTGTTTGACTCTGGAGGGGATTCAGTCCACTGTTAAAAGACGGTTTTAAGAGAAAGTGCATGTTGGAAATGTCAACACACATTTGCATCTGTGGATTATGTTTATATGACAAAAAGACTATATTCACTTTAATGTTTACCTTAAGCTGCACTGCAGTATTTAGACTTGTTAAACCCTGACTACAGTCATACAGGAAAAAAACTCAAAGGAAGTAATTAAGATTTTATTTATGTAGCACAAAAAGCAAAGTGCAACAAAAATGCTAAAACATAGAAACAAAAAGTTACCCAAAAGCAAGTTTAAAAAGCTGCTTTTTAAAAGAAAGCACAGACCTCACGCTCAGACAGAGAAGGTTCCAGAGGGTCTCAGGGTCACTGATGCAAAAGCTCCGTCCTATTTTAGTTCTCAGCTTTGTATGTTGCAAAGCCAGCAGGCCCTGGTCACATGACCTCAGGGACCTGCTGGGGTTGCACGATGATGCCCATCCCTGCAGCGCTTTAAAAGGCAAAACCAGAATCCTATAGTGGACTCTCCAGATGATGGGGAGCCAGTGCAGCAGATTTAACTGCAGTGTGACATTTGAATACGAAGGAGACTTAGTCAGAACAATAAACAATGCGATACATTCTTGAAGCTTAGAATCTGTCCAATAGAGGAGAAAAGCAGTAGTTCTTCATTCAGACGATTCAGTGATCCGCAGATGCATTTAGTTACATTTTAATCTATATCAGGAATGTCAAACTCATTTTACACCGTGGGCCAATTTTGCAACCTGTGCCTTATGTTTGACAGCCGTGATACATATATGAACACTTTTAGTGTAGAAAAAGCATTGAATACATTCTAATGCCAGTTTATACTTCTGTTTTAACCATCTGGAAAAAGAAGACACTTCTTTCCCTTGTATTAGAATTTTTTTGTAAACACTGGACACCCCTCCTTACACAACCCCAGAGATCAGGAGTGGCTGTAGCTCAGGAGGTAGAGCGGATCAGGCCGGTGGTTCAATTCTTTGCAGGGCCAAAGTAGGCAACCTCAAAGTTGTCTTTCAATCAGTTCATCTGAGTGTGAATGTGTGTGATGGCAGGCAAACAGATAGAAGTGTGAATAGGTGAATGAGGCATGTTGTATAAAATGTCTTGAGAGCTGAGTGGAAAAGCACTATGTAGGGGTAGTCCACTGAGACTGGCACCTCCTCTAGGGATTGAACCAGGGAGCTTTTACTTGTAAGGTTCTTACCTTTGCTTCCACTGGCAGTTTGCTATAGTTTAGATTTAGTTAACTGTGTCAAAATGTTTTGTTTCCCTTTAATTTTTATCACTTTAAGTGTTGCTTTTAGTCTTTTTATAATATGGGGATATTAGTGAGGGGCAGACTGGGGTTTTAAATCAGGGAAACACTCCAGACAGCACATTGTGGAGGCAGTTAACTCAGCCTCAGAAAAAAAGGGAAAATGCCCACATTATGATGAGCTCCATGTGGGAGGCTTCCTCCCCCTGTGTAATTCAGGTGAGGTGATTACCTTCTTCTGCTGTATCTCCTGCTCAGCCAGCACCGTGTCGTGCCCTTTGTGCTCGTCGGTCAGACACAGGGAGCAGATGCAGCGCTTGTCGGTCCGGCAGTACACCTCGAGCAGCTTGTCATGTCGTGGACAAATGGTCTCCTGGAGCCGCTTGGAGGCAGCCACCAGCTTGTGTTTCTTGAAGGCTGAGGACTCGTAGTGAGGCCGGACGTGATCATCGCAGTACGACGCCAGACAAACCAGGCAGGAGCTGACCGCTTTACTCTTCAACCCGATGCAGACGTCACATTCCACGTCGCCGGCTTCGGCAAAAGTTCGGCCAGCTGTCGGTGCCGCGGCGTCGTGGAGTCTCGTGTTCTTGAATATCTCCACCACGTCGGCCAGAATGGTGTTCCTGGCGAGCAGCGGCCTCGGGTTGAAGTTCTGTCGGCACTGCGGACAGACATAAACCCCGAGGTAGTCGTCCTGGTCCCAGTAGTTCTGGATGCAGCCCGAGCAGTAGCTGTGTCCGCACGGTATAGTGACCGGGTCCTTCAGCACGTCCAGGCAGATGGAGCAGTTGAACTGGTCCTTGTCCAGGAGCACCCCGGCTTGAGCCATCGTAGAAAACACCAAAGTACAGCTAGAAAGTGACAAACAGCTACTGCTTTGTTTACAGGAAGAGAATCAGGAGGCGTGGTCACGGAGGGCTTTAACAGTACTACTTCCAGTTTCTGTATCGACGGTCGGCAAACAAAGAATGGGTGCTTTACCGCCACCAACTGGCACGGAGCGGGAGTGAGGCGAACATAAATAAGGTTTATCGTACTCCAGACATTTTGGCTTGATGTTCAGAAATGGACAAAACCAAATATTTCATCAATCCTTGATTCTTTTTCTTGGGACAATCTAACATTTAGTTCGCTTTTGCAAACTGTTGTAACGTTATTTTGGTTATTCTCTTAAACGAATTTAAATTATATATATAAGTCTTTAAAATTACTTCGAGAAAATAAAACACAAAAATATAATATTCCAAAGCATCTACCCACTGATTTCGTTATCTGAGATAAATCACGTCTCCTATTACAGTTGAGTTGTTTTTTTTTCCCCGTCTTTCTCTCTTCGCTTATGTGGCGTTTAATTTGTAATCTGTGTAGATGTCTATATTCACTGTCTATATAACGGGGAAGTAAGGGTACTTAAATTAGATTTCTAATAACTTTTTACATGTACTCCCTACATTTTTAAACAAATATCTGTACTTTCGACACAGACTTGTTACTTTTGGTTAAACTGTATCATTTATAGCGTTTATACTCGGGAGTAGCACACTATGGGAATAACTGCACGCAGTCTGCGTGTTTGCTGATGTTTGTTGAGCTTTGTCAAGGTTGCATTGGAGTGAGCTTCTGAGCATGCACGATGTTTTCTTAACGCGATATGATACGAGACTTTGTAAAGAGACAGTTTGGATTGTTGAATTCTGTATTAAATGCATCAAATGCAATTAAAAATATCTAATGAGTATCTAATAAAAATATATCATACACAACAAGATATAGGAAAAAAGAATTTGCGAATTTTGTTATAAGGGTTATTAAACATCTGAGTTCCAAAAAATCTGAATTTTGGGGCTATTTAAGGAAGGAAGGAAGCAGATGTTGTACATGCTGGTTTTAGTCCTTGCTCAGTGAGTAAAATGGGTCGTTCCAGACATTGCACTAAGGAAGGAAAAAATTTGACCAAAAAGTTGATTGGATGGAGGAAAACATACAAAGAAGTGCAAAAAATAATTGGCTAAAAAGATCTCAAATGCTTAGAAATGGGAAAGAAAACCCGAAACACGTGGTAGAAAAAGGAATACTACGAAGAAGCATCCAGTGATGAGCTCCAGAGAAATAAAAAAAGATCTCCATTTACCTGTGAGTACTTCAGCAATCAGAAGACGACAAACTATTTGCAAGAAACCTTCATAAAGTCCCACTGCTGAAAAAAACGCATGTATTGAAAAGGTGACAGTTTACCAAAGAACACATTGACTGGCCTAAAGAGTAGTGGTGCAATATTCTGTGCACAGATGAGAGCAAGATTGTTCTTATTGAATACAAGCCACAGTACACTTTGAAGACCGTAAAACATGGAGGTGCAAGCATAATGGTTTGTGGATGTTTCTCATACTTTGGAATGGGGCCCATTTATTGCATAACAGGCACCATGGACCAGTTTCAGTACCTAAAAATACTGGAAGAAATCATGTTGCCTTATGCTGTGGAAGAAATGCCATTAAAATGGGTGTTTCAGCAGGAAAACACCCCAAACACACCAGCAAGTGGGCAACATCCAGGTTCCAGACAAAAACAGACTGATGTCATGACGTGGCCAGCACAATCCCCAGACCTCAATCCAGTTGAGAATTAGTGGTGTGACCTCAAAAATTCTGTTCTTAAAGCAAAACCCAAGAATGCAGAAGATCTGTGGAATGTGGTCCAGTCAGCTTGAAGGCAGGTGTCAAATGTTAGTTGACTCCATGCCACACAGATATAAAACAGTGATCAGTATATATGGATATACAACTTAATATTAGTTCAGTCCCTAAAGGAAAAAAGCAAAATCCTCATTTCATTTTCATTTTATACTATAAAAATTCCAGTTTGTAAATGAAAATGCAGACACTGCTATTTTTGTAAATGACTTAATATTCTTTTTCTTCATTTTCAGTAAAGAAAAAAAAAGAAAAAATTCTTCATGTTTTTATTTGGGATTCCAGTGTGTGTTTATATATGGAAATAAATGCTATTAGGAGCATGGAACCTTTCCTTTGTTGTTTTAACACACTGATATTATTTTGCACATAACTGTGCCATAGACAAAACTGAAGGCAGAAAGACCCACAAACAGTTTGAAAGTGGCTGCAGTAAAGGTCCGACAGAGCATCTAGACCTCAGTCACTGACTGCCAAAGATTTTCAACAAAGTTTTAAAACTGATCATTTTATTTAAAAACATTTTAGGGTGTCCAGTTACTTTTGAGCCTCTGAAAATGGCTGTCATTTCTAAACAGTTAATGCACCAACTTTGTGAAAGCCCAAACGTGTGACACTTTAATAACTGTATTTGCATCTGTTGCTGCTTCCTGTACTTTTGAAACAAACAGACAACCATGAGGTACAGAAAGTAAAACAAAACGCATCTCTGTTTCTTTCTGTTCCAACCCACGGTCTGCTTTTCACAGAGCACGTTATCACTTTGTCTGTTTATACTTTTTTTGTGTGTGTGGTGAGGAAAGGGTTAGGGTTAGACCACCATGAGCACTCTGACCAAACAGTATGAAGAGCAGGTCGGTCATTGATAAAGTCTTGATTCAAAATCATAGCCATTGGTTGCTACTGACAACAAGAAATAAAGCAGGGCTGAACCCTTTTTTAGTAGTGAGGAGCGAGGGTAACACTATGCAATATATTAATTTTTTTAGAATTTATAGTCAATGCTAATTGTAGCTAGGCTCAAGTGTTAATGCTATCTTATTTGAATATACATTACCATATGCAAAAAACTAGGGTGTGGCAAGAGATTAGTTTTTGCGGTGGCACTTACCCACCCCATGCCACCCCTGTAGATCCGCCCCTGTCAGTACTGAACTTGCTGTATCAGAAAGTAAAAACCAAACTAGAGCTCAAAGTGAGCCTAGAACAAGGCTGAAAATAACAGACATAAACACTGAGTTTGTTCTTAGTAAATCTTTCTGTATTTACAGGTTTGAACAAACAAGCAGGTACAGACAAAGAGTGCTTATATACACAGCAGCACAAAATATTAAAATAAGTACTAAATATATATGGTATTTACAAATGGACTACAGAGGAAAGTACAGACTAAGAACACGTTGTATCACAAAACATCTGGTACTCTACACATTATCACAAATTCAATGAGCTGTACAGTTAAACCAAAAAATTGCAAATCTACATGAAATCCAATGTTTCTCCAATCGAGAGGTACTGAATTAAAATGTATTTACACTATATATACATGTTATAGTGTATTAGCATGTATGTTTTCATACATATATGTCTACCTGTGGTGCAAAAGCAGCAAAAGAAATTTGAATTTATTGAATTCAATACTACAAAGGATAAAAAACAAAACATGTTTGTGCTAAATGGGCTGACTGACAACAAGGTTACACAATACATAACTAATATACTGGCAAAAACAAAAATTGAGTGCAAGTAAGTTATATTTGCTGAACAAAGTCTGAACAAAAAAACAAAAAAGAATTTTTTCCTGTTGACCAACCAGGTGTGCAGCTTTCTCTTCATTGTGACACAGAAGATGCAAAATAAGAGGGAGGGCGTATGGACACTTGGTGTGGAGGTACAGTCTCAGAGTCTGCCTCATCCTGGTTGGAAAAGCTGCTCGTTGTGGTCGTGCTGAGTGGTGGTGGTGGTAGTGGTGGTGCTGATGCCACTATGGCTGCTTGTGTTGGTGCTTGTGCAACTGACAGCAGGCCTGCTCCTCTTTGGGCTTCTTACTGGCAAACTCAGTGATGCTAAAGACAAATTGGAGGCAGCCCAGTTTGATGTAGCTGCCATGGTGGAACAGGGCCGTGCCCTCCCAGCCCGCCCCGCTGCCTCCAATGAGACTGGAGCTACTCGCTGTGCAGCTACAAGACAACTCAACGCAAAGAAGAAAGACAGAAGGTCTGAGAAAGACTAGTGTCACAGTAAACTCTATTAATGTAAAGACAACGCAACCATGAAAAGATTTCACTGTTTACATTTTATCCACAAAACAAAAATTAACACTTTGTTTTGAAAATAAGACTAAAAACATATGGAAAGCTGAACTCTGGCAAAGATGTTTTACACTCATCATCTATAACCAGTTTCAGAGAAATTTGGTTTAATGCTGTTTCACACTGCAGCTCTTTACTAATTAAACAGCTGTCCAAATGATCTTTCATAACAGATTTTAGCATTTTATTTATTTACCTTTTTCATTGTTACAATGCCATATGCACCAAGTTTACCACTGTACTGTAAGTTTACTAAATCTTAAGTTTACACCCTACATACTTTGAAATTTCAGTTGATAATAATAAGCTAGCTTTTTCCTTCCCATTTTGTGTTTTCATACTTCATAGCAGTAATGCTGCCGTACAATGCAGTGATGCAGCTGGTCAGTGTGCTCTCCACATTGCAGCTGTAGAACCAGCTGAGGATCTTGGCAAACATACCAAATTTCCTCAGCCTCCTCAGGAAATGCAGCCGCTGCTGAGCCTTCTTGACTAGCCGTGTGGTGTTCAGTGTCCAGGTGAGGTCCTCAGAGATGTAGACGCCCAGGTAA
>VUQP01023969.1:0-12818 GCA_015108555.1 Coptodon rendalli
CAGAATTGGTTTGTAAAAATGCTGCAACTTCAGTGGTGTGGAACTGGTTTGGCTTTCATCTGTCAGTTACACAACAAAACACTATTTTTGGTAGAGCATGCCAGCGGGCCGTCGTTATTACCGTGTTTTTTGGAAAATACGGCACACTTAAAATCAATCCTTTGATTTTTCTGAAAATCGACAGTGCCCCTTATAATCCCGTGTGCCTTATGTATGAATTCTGGTTGTGTTGACTGACCTCGAAACGATTTTATGTGGTACACGGCGCTCGAAAATCTGTCAAATGTTTTAGTACGACTTTGCTAAGCTACGAAGCCGCACCGCTTGATGGATTGTCGGAGCATTACGGCTATCGTAGGCAGGAGCCTCGCGGAGTGATACGTACTGTGCTTCAACATAATATTACCGTATCGTGTGTGTATAACCTCTTTTTAATTTTTATGGATATTATACATGGTTATGCTGAGGATATGTCGTCCAATTTCCACTGGAAATGCCTTTTGGTTACACTGTCAGCAAGGAATTTGCATTTGCACTGTTAAATTTTTATATAACTTTAATGCACATAAAAAAAAGCTGCTTGTTTAAGTGAAAATACATGTAATTGTTTTTTGGGGGGTTTTTTGCACTAATAAAGTTGTGGAGTTGTAAAGTATTTTGTCTAGTGTCAATTATATTGTCAGTTATATCGTTATCGCAAATTTTCAAATGTATATCGTGATAAATATTTTTGGTCATATCACCCTGCTCTACCTTCTTGTACGTTTGCACATGTTTCAATAGCTCCCATTTCATTTATGTCACCCAGCAAAATATAAAGAACTGAGGGGTGACTCAAGAGTTTTTGGTAGGACTGCAAGATAAAAATAACAATTACTGTAGTTGTATTAACCAGCCTTTATTACTCATTATTTTGTCAAGAGAATGAAACCAGTGCCATTAGGTGCACATTTTGCCGGCATCGCCCCCAAAAAGGAGTCTTATTATGATGTACAGTAACAATTTTGAATCGTCGTTCCACTGGGGCAGTAAATTTGGATCCAACACCGAGAATGCTTCAGAGCCCCTGCAGTCATTAACAAAGCATTCAGGCGAGCTCTTCTCTACAAGCAAGGTATTCTTCACAAAAAAAAAGCAAGTTGGCAATGCAAGTGGGAGTTGCTGTGCGACCATAACTAAAAGAGCGTGTGAAACCTTGGCTTTTGCCACGAGTGCAAAATAACTCATGGCTCGCTGCATTTCAGCACAGAAATGCATCCTCTTCGTGATTACAAGACAAAGAGGAGCAGCAAACAGGGAGCAGAATGCCTCGGATGGAAGTGTAGCCCACGGCTTACGGAGCTGTTCGTTACAGTTCGGGAATGGACAAAAACAAAGAGAGGGCAGGAGGAAAAGCGAGACAGGGGAGGGAATCCCCTGAGTGCAAAGCTATGTTCGGCAGGAATGTACGGCCGCCTGTTCGCTCATGTAACTTGGCTGGCAACAGCCCAGAGAACTGTCTGACAGACGGAGGGAGAGCGAGAGGGAGCCGGGAGAAAGTAAGATGGATATGGTGAGAGGTAGATGGGTGGAGGACAAGGAAAGTTGCACAAGTAATCGCAGATCATTTTTCATGTTTTTGCAATTTTATGTTATGCGTGGAAGTTAGGATAGGAAGATGTGACTATATGAGATGTATCTGCAGCAGATATACAATTCTTAAATGTCGGTGTTTTCCTCAACATTTAGAGTGGAAATGATGATTAATTGATTATTCGGCCATCCAGGCAAGTTAACCTGCAGCTAGCACGACAGTTGATGAATGTCTCTGTTTTTGACAAGCTGGGACGGTTTGATATTTATCAAAGTAGTTACAACCACTTTCATGTTCATGACACGCACTCATAATCTGATAATAACCTCATATTCATTCCAGCACGTAACGCTCATCACTGTGTGACCAAAAACAGCAGTTAAATTTTGTGATGCAGAGTGGATTGGCCAATCTTAAGAAAAGACCCCTCCCCCTCTCCAAATCTGAGTTTATCTTCAGTTTTAAGGGAGATTATGACAAATAACTGCAGAATGTGTGCTAAGTTTGCCTCTGGGCTGCAGCTGTGTCCCAAAGTAATAAAGAAGTGATTATTAACTGAATTGGGTGCAAAAAGGACCACAATGAGAGTATAAAGATTGCAGAGTGTGGAATAAAGCACTCTAAGCAAGTTTAAGAAATAGTGCACGGAAATAAAGTGGAAATGTATGCTAAGCTGCAAAAAAAAAAAAATCCAATAAAACAATCTGCTATAGTCTCCCAAAGCTGAGACAAATAATCGTTGTTGTAAGTGTGAGCGCAGTAGTAATAAAAATTCAGTAATCAGAGTCCTTTTTCATAATCATGCATCCAGTTAAGCAGAGGAAATGTGAGCCAGGAAATGAGAGGGATGGAGGTGGAGCGTCACGCTGTTTAAGGTAACAGACTAAACCTGATATCCTGTTGTGCGTGTGCGTGCGTGCGTGCAAAAGTCCCCTCCACCCAGCATCATGTTCATATGCCTCCTGATACCGAGGTCAAAGCAATCACTTTGCTGACATATGGAAAAGCTGCACTCAACGCAACCTCACCCACTCCTATTGCGCAAACGCACTCGAGCACACACCTGCAAGTTGTGACATAATCCTCGCCATATGCGGTGATGTTAGATTATTGATATGTCCCAACAGTTCACTTATTGCAATGAAGGGGAGGGGGGAGGAAGAAGAGGAGAAGAAGAAGAAGGAGGAGACTCTGTGCAGAGTTTGGGGGCAATTAAAAGGCTGGATAACGAGGCTAATGAGTAGACAGGTGGCCCCATTACAGAAGCAGCCGCGCACACTCATTAACACACACACACACACACACACACAAAAACCTCCCCTCTGGCTGGGATTAGTGTGTGCACTTTATGTGTGTGCGTGTGTGCATGTGTGTGAGACAGAGAGAGACCCCCCTGTTTGTCCGTTAATCAGTCGCCACATACGAGACTGCAGGCAACAGGGTGTTTTCTGTGTGCGTGCATTGTGTTTGTGTGTGCGTGCGTGACTGGAGGCGAGAGTGTGAAATTGGAGTGATAAGGCAGTTAACATTCAAACCTCCCCACCTGCCTTGCGCAACCCTTTCCACGCGCAGACACACCACAGCGCTCTCTTTACTTCTCGGCTCCAGCGCTACATCTGTATATATGCATGCGCGTGTAGAGAAAGTAGGCATTCAGCTGTGTGAATAAACAGGATAATGAGATATTGCTGAGCCAGTAGCAGCGGTGGATAGTATACGCTTGTGTGTTCGTTACCGAGAGACAAAAAAGGCGAGGAGGCAAAAAAGCGAGACTGGGATTTTTCTTTCGTTTGAAGTAAACATCCTTTTAAGGTAGTGTCAAGCGTTTGCCCGAGAACGATAAAAAAATAAATAAATTTTTAAAAGAGCAGCCTGATGCGGGTGTAATTACGCAGACATAGATAGGCACGCAGATGCTTCACGATTACCCGGAAAGTTGAGCATACATGCAGCACAAAGAAAAACAAAAAATAAAAACTGCAGTCACATGAGGATAAATCTCAGTATCCTTGAAAAGTAAAAGTGAGACAGGCATAAAAATGTTCTTCAGGTAAAAAAATATATATAAATAAATAAATAAATTCTCAGGCAGTAAGACAAAGAGTTTACTAAGAACCGAGTCAGGGATGGAAAGAAAGACAAGTCAGGAAAAAGAGGTAGTGTAGAGGTAAAGACTAGGTGGAGTTAGGAAGGAAAAAAGTGAGCAGGGAGACTTTGAGGAGCCAAAGGCCAGGAGAGCCCAGTGAATTTGGAATATATTCCTGCATGTCAATGGAGGTTGTATTGGTAGTAGTTATTATCTTTTTGACTGAAAACGGGGAGAAGGGAGATGTGGGGGCAGTCAGTCAGTGAGTCAGCCAGGCCTGGAGACAAGCCTGAGGCTGGATTTACGCGGTCCGGCCTAGGAACCACAACCTCACCCTGGGGAATAGGACGGGGACAATTGGTTCTTTAAGAATGGAGAGAAAAGTGTGAAGGGAGGAGGAGGAGGGGTGAATATGAGTGATGCATGTATATGTGTGTGTGTGTGTGTGGTTAAGGGGTCCTCTAAGCCCAATTAAGCCTGACTGCATGTCGGAGGGCTGCGCCAAACATGCCCCACCTGTTTAGAGAGGGCCAAGGGGCTAATGAGCAGTGCCTGGAGGGAGGGAATGGCATGAACAAGGCGTGGAGGAAAATGGGAAAGAAAATTCCTGGGAATTAAAGAATAAAGGTGGCATTCCCTAGATTTTGTCCCCATACACTCTCTCATTATGCAGCCACAACTTGGAGACACAATGTCAGAGGGATTTCACAGCTAAAATTAGCCTTTGTTATCATGCGCAATCATATGATACAGGCTATATACATGTGACAGGGCAAACACACAAGACACAAGACACACACACACACACACCCTCCAATCAGTCGGGCAACAACAAGCAGCCAAGGAAATTACAATCAGAGATGGTCAGCAGAGGCAGGAGAACAGGAAGAAGGGGGCATAGCAAAATAATAAGAGCCAAATATTGTGCAACAGGCGCAACAACGGATTTCTACAGAATGCCTGTGCTGTGTGTGTCTGTGTTTGTGCGTTTGGGTGAAAGAAGACTATTGTCTAGCTCACAGCTCCAGCTTTGTCTCGAATGAGCTGTGAGGCTATAGCATCCTTCCTCCTCGCATTCCCTCCCTCCTTACCTTCAATCTCTTCAATAAGGGTCAATCTATTCCTAAAAGAGCAGTTTGACATTTTGGGGTGCAAGTTAAATGAGAAGCTGATGTATAGTTATGGCTAACAGCCTGGTAGCTTAAGAGGCCTTTTAAAAAAAAAAAGCAAAACAAAAAACCCCAGCAAGTCCTCTCTTGTCTGAAAGTCATTAAATCTGCCTACAAGCTTGCCAATTAACATGTTATGACTCGTCTGCTTAAGTGGTATAAACATTACTTGAAATAACCCCACAATAACCCTATTACACTAACTGCATTATAGTCTGCTAAAAATCCTCTATCAAAAACAGCCTGTGACAGGTAAACAAGAGAAATTATGTAAAATGGGAAAGACTGTGGAAAGACCTGTCACGGTCTAAAAATATTTAGGCAAACAATCATGTAAAATTACAATTTGTGGCTTTCACACTTTTTGCTCACAATTTTTGTGTTGATTAAACAAAAACGATTAGATATTTGAGCTTTAGAGATACTAATAGGCAAATTTATTTAATGTGACCAAAGCCACATCTGACTTTGGAGCTTAGCCTTATTTTCCTATTAGAACAGAGCATAACAGGGGAAAAGGGTAAGGCCCATGAGCCACACAGGCCTAGAGATTAGGAGATTGGTCACTGACCAATGGCAACTACCTGTTGCTAGGAAAAAATGTATTTCCCGACTGGTAAAAAAGGTGGTTGCTGGTCGTCACCAGGTGAAATCGGAGAATTTCAAAGTAAAGGTCGTGCCTTGCCACAGCAACCAACATGTTAAAAAAGGCAAGACCTTTACTTTAAAGGTGAATAGTCTCCCTTTTAGTTTACATTTCACATTCAATAGTTTCACTAGCACTCTGTTTTTGCAGCAATTAACAGGTGACCAAATCGATCTTAAGGAGGTTTCTGGTGCAGCACTGTACAGCTTTTAGAGGCCGAGTTCACCTAACGGCTGCAATAGTTCTCCAGGGTTTCTCACGCTCTTTCAAAGTGCTGTTGGGGATCTTGACAAAATTATAAACGCTGAAAAGTACAGTCAGATTTCAATCCACCGTGCAATACCATGTGGGAACAATCTGATTGCCAGTGGCTTCATTTTTCAGCATGATAATAATCCCAAATACACTGCCAGTGAAGTAAAAGCGCACCTGAATAGAAAAATACATCAGTCATGAATTGGCCTCCCTAGAGCCCAGACATCAACATTATTGAAGCAGTGTGGGATCATCTTGACAGAAAATGGAACAAAAGGCAGCCAACATCCAAAGAGATCTGAATGGCTTACAGGATGCCTGGAGAACTATTCCTGAAGACTACTTAAAGGTTTTTCAGGTACTTTAATAGAAAAAAAGAATGTTGTACTCATAAATATAAACCGAATAGTGTGAATCAGATCTATGTTTAATCATCAGGAAAGACAAAACATGACTAGAATGTGGATTAAAAACGTCATCATCTTCCTCCTCACCTCAAGCTTCACCTCCTAAACTGAAGTCAGGGCTCTAACACACAAAGCTGTGCATAAACATGCTTATTTATTCCTGATATTGTCACAGTTACTTATTGTCAGATTACATATGCGGCCCTCCTGTCTCCATGGCTGACAGCAGGCCAGCTAAACAACAACAGCTGGTTAGAGACTAATTTTATTGCAGCTAATGTTAAGCTCGAGTGTAAAAATCAAACTTTCTCTCTGATAAACAGTTTGATCACATTCTCAAATTGTTAAATGTCCGAGTCCAAAAATCCACGTTAAAGAAAGTTTCACTAAATCTAGCTAAAAACAATAAAAACACCAGCCCTTAATAATAGAAAAGTTCTATAACTCACCTCAGTATCACCGTCACTGGTCAGAAGTGAGCTTCATTGATTCTTAAACCTGTATTGGACTCCTTTCACAAAGTGTTACAGCCTGGCATAGGTAAACAGCCGACTGACATCCTACACTCACTATAGATGAACAGTAGACTGAGTTGTTTGTTCTACATCGGCCACCGTAGCCAGGATTTTGCACTTGGATTGGGAGGAAGGAAAACAGAATTCAGTTGACAGGAATTTGCAACCTACTGACATCTAGTTGTGAAATTTTACATACTGTAACTTTAAAGAAATTATAAGAAAACTTGCCTCAGAGTTCAAGAAGAATAAAGGTCATAACAAATATTGATTATCAAGCTCGTTGGAAATCTTATTTAGACTGAGTCACTCTATTTTTGCCTTACATACTGCATTTCCATATACTTTTGCATGTTTATCATTTTGGTAAAATCTAAAGAAATGAGGGATGGCTCAAGACTTTTGCACATTATTGTGTGTTTTATTTCTTATTTCGTTGCACTAGTGCTCTGTTGTTCATATAAGACAGAAGTTTTCTAGTGAAACTTGAATCAAGACAGCGAGTAAAGCTTTTCACAACATCAGTTTATTCCTTTAATTATCCACTGACCAACAGCTTTAAATACACAGTTACACATTCAAGTGACCAGAGCGTTAAGGGGGATTTTAACTGCTTATTTAATTCTTCACACAAGATCACGCAAACACATACACGTTTGCGCTCCACACACACACACGCACACACAATCAACTGGCAGCTGCTATCAGTGAGATTAAGGCCAGTGTGACAGACGTGATTTCAGGCTACATCTGCGACAAAGAGAAAGAGAGCAGAATAAACCAATGCAGAGCAACATGCAGCTAACGTACACCGAGCAGCAAATTGTTCCTAGCTAGTGGAGAGGAAAAAAACAAGAAGGAAGAGGAAAAGCAGTGGAGCCAGGCACCATCTGTTGGGTGCATATTGACTGTGCATTCAGAGATTCAAAAGGCTGTTAATTCTGCACAAAACCCAACACAGAGGGCAGCTGGAAAGACCTGGAAATGCTGTTATGAGGTAAGCTTTAAACAGGAATTAGAAAAGGCAAAAGAAGATAAGATGTAGGACTGAAGAGGGATGAAAATCCATGCCCTTTTGATGTCTCCGTCTTGGGTTAAAAGGAAGAAAAGGATTTAGAAAAAAAGAAGAAGAAGAAAAAAAAAACAGATGTTGTGTTTGCATTTGATGCAAGCAGGCTTTTAGCAAAGGAACCTGGCCTTTGGTCATAGCTAAAATTGAATTAGATCTCCATTTAGCCTGCCACAAACAGCTCTGCTCTGCCAGCGCCCATGTTCTCTTCTGCTCTCAGCTCCGTCTCCCCTTTTTTCTCTCGACTCCCTCTTCCTCTATCCGTCTTATACCATTACGAATGACACTGAAAATAATTGAAAAGCCCGCTCCGTCCTCCACAAAACTTCAAACCTGCTTCTCAGCATGGAAAGAGGGAGGCAGAGAGATAGAAGAGAGACTGAAAAAGAAAAGTGAAGTGTAGAGGGGAGTATTTTTTGTGGTGGTGGGGGGGGGGAGTTGAGCTGCTCATTGATATGACAGTTTGATTTTCTGGGCTCTGTTGTGAAGCAGCTTAAGGGGGCATCCCTCTATTATAAGGCCCGTGACATCTAGCCTCTCTAGCTCTTCAGCCTTCACCCTGCATATGTGTCTATGTGATTCTAAGCTGTGCATGTGTGGCTCTAAGTACATGTGTTTTTCACCGTGTGCGCATGTGTGTCTGTGTGTGTGTCTGTCCGAGTCAGACGCTCCCCTGAGTTTCCAATCTCGGATCACATGCAGGGGAATGTGGAGTTGGAGCAGCTGCTATCCTGGCAACACTCCTCACCAACCAACTGGGATAGAAACTTACCAAGCATCAACACCCCGACATTCAACACAGCAGAGGACAGGGTACATGCAGTGTGTGTGTGTCAGCTTAAATAACCATTCATGTTGTCAGCAACTATTACGCATTCAGCTGAGGACCCTACCCGGAATTATTTAGTCAGAATTCAAAAGCAGGACAATTGTAAATGTTGGTATTTGGAATTTTTTCCATTTAAAAAAAAAAGGGTGTGCTAAATCAATTTAAAGCCCAGAGACCTGTTTTGGTATCAACAGCGCCTTTCAGAATTTGTGCCACCTGGTTGGATTTGGCATAAAAATCTATTCATTTACTTTATATAACTAAAGTGGCATAAGGCTGCTGTTCTCTCAGCACGAATCAACCACATGCTTTGGGATTTTCTTCCAATAGAAGACGAATGACATGGAAAAACAACAAGTGAAAGGCTGATGGAAAAAATATACATCACAGCTGACGGGTTTATTCTATCCTCCAAAATGAAAGTAAACAAAGGCCAAGGGTCAAAGCTGGAGTGCTCCCTTTAGAGAGGCAAGAAAAATGAAAATAGAGTGAATAAATATCTCCTTTAATGGTCATGTAATGGGACTAGTCCTCGTACAGAAATAAAAGAACAAAAAGCCAGCTGAATAGAGAGTTCAGGTAAAGGGTGTAACATGTTTAACGAGAGTAAAAACTGGAAGACCGTGAAAGACCATTTAGTCTCATGTGAACCAAAAAAAATGTTTGTAGCTTATCGTGAGCAGGTCTGAAATCAGCAAAAGGAAATCTTGATTGTCTCAAATCACACTCTTTAACCCCTCGAGCCGTCAACAAGGGGGGGGGAAAGAATAATAATTCTGCATGCATATTTTTGTAAAAACATTATAACATAAAAGCCACAGCTCTATAAGCTCATGCTACCTGTTTGCCATAATATTTCTTATTCGGGTGGTGCCAGGAAAGGCATCCGGCATAAACTCTGCCAAATGAAAAACACGCGGAGCTATTTTTTCTTTCTTTTTCTTTTTTTGGTGATTAAGGGAGCGGCCGAAAGCAACTTTATATTAAACGGATTTTGGGGGACGGCAACCGGTGTGGACTTTCCCAAACTCAAAAAACTAAACAACGACACACATTAACTATTGAATCCTGCAATTTAAATCCCTATTGTGATACCATTTCCTGTTTTGATGAGAGAGAAGGCTCCACATCCAGCTTCATGTTAACAGAAGCCTGTAAAACTGTGGCTGGGTGCACGTGTTCAGGTGCTGGATGCGTGTGATCACAGCCTTTGAACACAAAAGATACCATAACACACACCAGTTAGCCCTCTTTGTTTCAGATAATGCACCGCGATCGTTTTTGCTGCTATATGAAAAGTGCTGCTTGCAGAGTTTCCACTCAGCTTCTTCGCAATCCACTTTAACAAAACACAGCCACTCTGTTGACTCGTTTGACATGGTGCCACTTAGTTTGGAGCCAACTCAGAGTAAGCATTAAATAAGTTAGACCCAGCGGTCTCCATTAGGTTGGGTGAGCTCAAAGTTACCAAAAGCATGGGGGTGTTTTTGAAAAGCTGTTGATGTTGTGCTTTTCACCATATAAAAGTAACACCACTGACTGTCTCAATAATACGTATTGAGTTGGATTAGTGCGTATCAACCAACCAATCAATCAGCTAACCCTTATTCTACAACCCTATTTGTGAGGGTCCTTTTTTATGTTGTGATAACATCAAACTCATCAAGTTACCTACTAAAAATTTAGGACCATGACAGTAAAAATGAGTCACAAGCATCCAGTTGGCCAGATCTATGTGGGAAAAAAGCTGCAGACTGCATCGTACAGCGGGTTGGGCATTTATTCATAACAGCTATGTCCTGTGTTTTGGAGCGGATATTAGTCAATGGAATGTCTACATAACAGTAATAGTATCAGTGTGTGAAAGTGTGTGCGGCAGCACATCCTACCCTCACCAATATGAACAATGCGAGATTTTGTCTTGTTGGAAAGATATTAGAGACTGTGTGGGAGGCTGATATGTAATTATCCTCATGTGCCCAGCCAGAAGAAACATGTAGAGACGAGCACACGAGCGCACTGATAAAGGGGAGAATCAGGGTGAATCCAAGAGAATCCCAAACAAATCCTTGGATCAGATGCTGTGGTGACGGTGTTGGGAAGTGGAACGAGGAAAAATAAGAAGCCAGACTAGGCGACTGGGGGTCCCGGTTAGTGATTCCATGTTAATGTGCTGGTTACAAGAGAGTATATTAAAACTCGCAAGAGACCATGTGCCAAGGGAACAATATACTATGCAAATAAAGCTCCTCCATATGGTGAGTCAACTGAGCACTAAACACACACGTCTGCACTGACGAGCCAAGTGCTTTCCCTCATTTTCATGCTAAATCTGCAAAGCCTTGTAACTGCTATCCCTGCTCAGCCTGCGACGGAGAAAAGCGAAAGAGACGAGAGGAACATAGAATGAGAGGAGAGGACAAGAGATGATAGGGGAAGCAGCAGACGCTCAATAGAGGAAAATAGGAAAAACTAGCCAATCTTGTCTTCTGCTGCTCCTGATTAGCATTCAGTAGGAACTGGAGGAAACAGTTAGCAGTCTGGCCCTTATCAGAGTCTGCCTGCATACCTCCCACACTGGGTCACCATGCTGAAAGCTCACCATGTCTTTTTCCCGTGTCTTCCCACTGCCTATTATCTGTTAATCCGCCCACATTGGTTCATCCCAGACTAACAGGAAACATTACCAACTGCTGAAAAAAGATCGACCTCAAGGCACACAGGGAAAACTAATCACTCCAAAAGCCCGCTGGATAAGTATGTTCGTCTGGCCTGCACTGTGTTGTCTCGCCTAACAGTGAGGCCGATCTACCTACACAATGCTTTGGACGGTGATCTGGAGCTTTCACAACCTGTCCCCGGGAGAGCGGTGACAGGACAGAGGGATAAGAACGAAACAGGAGGGATTGGAGGAGTAAAATATAGACTTCTGTAGAGGTCAGACACGGTTCGGCGTACCAGAGAGATGCTGCTGTAGCAGAGGGATTCTACCAACCCTGTACTTTATTTTGTAGCATTTAACCTCCTGTGTACAAGCAGCAGCTGGCAGGAGCGTCAAACTCACAAATATAAATCCTTGTAAAAAAGTAAATAAAACCATCTGTAAGGGTTGGAGGCAAGCGAGCTCCACAGCTGGGGGTTAAGTTATCCCTTAAACTTTCCCCTTTCCACTGGAATGTGTGTCTGTGTGTGTGGAAGTGTCTGATGCATGTGCGTTCAGAGAAAAAGGTAAGCAGTGATGGAATGATGATCCTGTGATTTCCCCCGAGGCCACATCTGCCTCCGCTAAGCAGGCCGCCCCTAAAAAGCCTCATCCGACATTCCTGGAGCATTCCACTAGCATTCATCAGCCGCTCCAAGACCTCTTCTCAAAGCCCCCACACGCCCCTGCTGTGTGTACTTCTCTCCCTCCACTTCCACAAAATTCCCTGAAGCTGGATCCAGAAATGTCCAGAATGTCTGCTGTGAGATTTGCCAGAGCCAGAGCGCGATCCTGCCCTCCCTCCCTGCAGCACCGGGGTCATTGTTCATCCCTCTCTGCTCATTTCTTATCCATCGCTCAGTCCATCTCTTTTCTCCACCTCTGCAGGGATTTGCGGCTCTCTAATAGAGGCATCTACCATGTCCCACTAACTGCTGGAACAGCTGGAGCTGGGATGCATGCAGTGAGCTGCCCATAATGTGTGTGTGTATGTGTGCAGCGGGGTGCGTGTATGTGTGTGTGTGTGTGTGTGTTTGAGACAGGGTGTGCGCAGACGAACATCTGTGCCGAGAGGAGCAATGGGAAATGATGTTGCAAGCTCCAAGCTTGGAATATCTGTCACTCTTTGACATATCAACGCGCCCAACTGCATCCACACACAAGCACGCACGGCTGAGGATTGCGCCGCTCACGCCTACACACACACACCAAACCCTACAGCGGCTGTTTTTTTTTTTCCTTTTTTTTTAAATCAGGTGTCATAAATCACCCATCTTCTAATTGTCGCCGACTTCCTTGTTCTCTGACAATCTGCTCCTTGACAACCAGCCCATATAACTGATAAACGGTACCCAGGACTTTCGTCGTCCAGGGTAACCGGGACGTTTATCAGGGGCCTCCATCCCTCTTGGATAGGATCCTGCTTGGCAAAGCACTGAAAGTTTGATAAGGTGAAGGTGGGCATGAAGCTCCATATTTAGCCACTGCTGTCAGGCTTTGATTTAGCACTGCAGGTAATTGCACAGAGTCACAACGAAGCAGGCGGGAAGTAACTTGGGGGTGTGGGC
>VUQP01023970.1:0-12797 GCA_015108555.1 Coptodon rendalli
CCCACTTGTCCACATCCTCCGTGTCGCATCCTTGTCTCTTCTGGCCACTGAGGACACTCTCCGTATTTTGTGGTGGTTTCCGACGTACAAAAAGTAAGTCAAACTTCCTTTGTTGCCTGGTCTTAGACTTCTTGTGCTGTGCTAGACGAGCCTTCTCAGTGAAGTTAAACACCTTTTTAAGAGTATTCTCATCTAAAAGCATTGTCAGTCTCCGACGGATCCGCTCCTCTTGAAACCAGTCATTGCATAATGACTGGTTTCAGTCATTATGCAAATGTACTGTTTATAAGGTTTGGGGAAACCTGCAGTCAGCTGAGACTGAAGAAGTCACTTGGATGAGTGACGAAACGTTTCTCCCACTAAACGCTACGTCCAGATCAACAGAATCAACTTTTGGAGATTTACTTTCCTGGATGATTGAGAATGCATCATCACGGTTTAGTAGTTCTTGCATTACAGCAATTAATGTTAAGTGAAACTTAACCATTGTGATTTTTTTCTTTAATAGAAATTTCAGTTTATTTATTAATAAACTGCCCATTTATTCAATTAAATTTATTTTTTTATTATTTTTTATTTATTATTTATTTTTATTAAACAAAAGTTAAATTATTATTTTGTATGCGGTCAAACATAGCAAGGAAAACTGGAATCTGCAAAGTTGTAATTATCAGATTAACCTTTAAAAAGAGTTCCACAAAGAGCTGTCCACAGTGTGTTCTATGTACCTGTAACATGCAGCTCAAAAAGATGCATTTAACAGTGATCATATGTGGATCATAGACGCTGTCTGAGAAGACCAAAGAGTTGGACAAACTGCGCTCAGAGTGGACGACTCAGACCAGCTCGCTGTCCAGCCTTCATTCTCAGGAGCTGCAGCTGGAGAGAGACAAGGCTCTGGAGGCAAGACTTCTCTTTTAATCAGCACAAATTCATCAGCTATGTTTTTAATATGGTTATTAATGTCAAAACAAGCTGTGCACAGCGCCGTATCTAAGGAAGCTCGGCAGGATAAAAGTTATTTTACCTGAGTTGGAGCAAAGATCAGCTAAAAAACTTTTTTGGAGAAAGAACATCTCCACAGATTTGTGATCCATTTAAAAACAAAAATGTAGTAAAAGTAAAATGTTACTTCATAAAAATTCACAAGGTTTCGTTTAGAGTCCAGGTTTCAATTTAGAGTTGTAGAGTACTATGGTGTGTACATTACTCAGTACTTTATTGTACTTCTTTATGCCAACATATCAAACTTAGAAAATGGAAAGCAAGTCTATAAAACTTTATTGCACTTTATTAGTTTAAATCATCATAATTCAGGAAATCACTTAAAAATAATTGTTCAAAGCAAGTCAGCTCATATTTTAGATGGCAAGTGCTTAAAAAGCATGCGCTTAAATATTTATGTGGTCACTGTAGGGCTCGAGGTTGACCTAATCAGGGTCAAATTACTGTGATATTAATGTGGAACTTCAGATTAGCTCCCTTATGCTACATTTTTGTTAGTTGTGTTTTGCATTTACTACCTTCTTGTATGTAAAGTGGGAGAAATTAACCTTTAAAAGTGTTACAAACACATATAATGTGATCCACGAGTATAAACTTAGATTTACAAGTGTGTGCAGTGATTTGTTTGCATTGTTAATTTTGACAGCAAATTTTAAACTAGTTTTAATCAGTCTTTTGAATAAAGCGTCAATTAGTTTTAGTCATAAGTTAGTCGTAGTAGATTTAATCTGATGTTGATTCAGCGACTAAAATATAAAGTGTAGAAGTCGCTTTTTCATCGCTCTACACAGTTTTAAAAAAGCATCTTATTTTCATTGACATCTTATGTTGTAAATTTCCCTCTACAGTCTCTTATTTCTTGTTCTTTATTTTATATACTTAACTTTTTGTGTCAAGCTCTATCTACCACTTCCACGCTGCTGGAACACATGAATTTCCCCAATGAGGGACAATAAAGTATATTTCTGTTCTATTCTGCATTACAGTGTGACATTTGTCCCAAAACCTCATGTGGGCATGCAGTGTGGTATCGGTGCGTATCAGGCAATTTGTGCACATGCATTAAATTTTTTAATAGTGAACGAGAGGGCTGTTACATGTATTTTTAGATTCGTAAGCACTGAAGGATTTATTCAGGTTTATGTGTGCGCATTTATGTAGTTTTCTGTGTGGTCACATTTCTTTGTATCTGTTTGTGGATTGGAGCACACATTTGTGAGCCCTCAAAAGTAGAACACAAATCACTGCACACAGTTGTAAATCTTAGTCTATGCTTGTGGGCCATACCATACGCATTACTAACACTATCCTCTGCATAGTTAACAAGACTTAAAACCCTGTAAACCCTGTCTCACAATATTAACCATGTGTGGCTTTGTTCTTAGCTCAGTCTCTCGGAAGCAGTCATTTATTTGGAACCTTTGAAACTACAGGGATCAAAAGCAAAGCTAAAGATTGCCCTGCAGAAATGGTTGGAGATTGTTTGTCTGTCTTCCAGTTACAGAGCAGGTTTCAGCAGCAGACAGAGCAGCTTCGTCAGGAGCTGGAGAGTGCTCATAAAAAGAGCAGCCATCAGCTTAATAGTCGACTGACAGAGTTGGAGGCCTCGTGCAGAGAACTGACTGAGAAGAAATACAAGAACGAGTCTGCCATCCGAGATCTGAAGATTAAACTAGTTGGTGCAGACGAGGTAAGTGAATGTTTAGGATGAGGAATTATTGCGTCCAGGTGACCCGCTCTTAATGCTTGAAACTTCAGCAGATATAAATTTTATCCGTCCATCTTCTGTAGATTATCCTGTCATGGGGGCAGCAAAGCTGTGCTGAAAGCTCCCCACAACAAGAGAATGTTGTTGTTGATTATTTTCTTTCTCTTTCATATAGGAATGCCAGCATTTAAAGCAGCAGGTCCTGTCTCTCAGGAGGGAAAACAGCACCCTGGACGCAGAGGTCCATGAGAAGGACCGTTTGGTGAGCCAGATGCAGATGAGAGTGGCTGTTCTGGAACAGGAGGTCAAAGATAAGGATCAGTTGATGAACCGCACTAAAGAAGTATTGGAAGCCACTCAGCAGCAGAAGGTAGGGAAACCCTCTTCTGCATCGGGGACAGGGGGGCATTAAGGATTCAGAATGAGAGAAATTAAATGACGTTATGAATAGGAAGTTACCAGGAGTCACCGTGTACAGACGAATGGTTGGACACAGGATGTTAGTGTTGTTCAATTAAATTTCATTTCAGTTTAATTCATGAATCCTTTTGTCTTGATGCATGCTCAATCATCCAGGTAAGTCAGTCCCATAAGGTTGATTCTGTTCGTCTGGACGTTGTTTTTTCAGTGGGAGAAATGTTTCATCACTCATCCACTACCAACTCTGCTGCTAATTAACTGTCATGCAGAGAATAAACATCTGTGTCAGGCTGGTCCAACATTCATGTTGGAGGTCAGAACTGGTGACTAGACTTGGTATACTGTCTCAAAGCCCCAAGAATGCCTCAGGGTTGCTTTTTTTTTTTACTATGAGAGTATAAGTGAGGTGTTTGTGATGTCTGGAGGCATCTGAGGAAGAACATGTGATGCAGAGAACCTGAAATGAAGTGAAAGCCAACATGCAACAACTGTGATATACTAACAAACACAGCATGTTTGAAAGGTAGATGTGTTTTTGGAATCGCCTACAGAAACTTTGTTCATCAAAATAAAATTCAAGTTGACAAGCTGCTGTTTTTAGACTTACACACATGGCCTTGCACAAGGGGTTGCCAGATGTTTATCTAAAAATTAAGAGGTGCAGCAGAAGACTTCTCTGATGGAGGACTGGCCAAATTTAAATCAGGATTGTTCATCAAGCCTTCAAGGTTTTTTTTCTTTTTTTGTGTGTGTGTTTAATGAAAATTTCGCCCTTCAGATATTTTTAACCAGCTTGCTTTTTGTTATAGGAATCAGTGGAAGAAAATGCAGAAAGTAAGGAACTTCAGATTCGAAAACTTGAAGCTACAGTGAAATCACTTTCTGAGGAGCTGATAAAGGTTTGTCAGTTTGTGTGTGTGTTTGTGTTCAAAACTCACACTTTTTATCCTTCAAGCTCGAGTCCTTGGGCCTTGGAGCACAGTATCTTTGCTATATCGTCTAGACAGAGATCTTTGATGTTGTTTAGGGATCTGCTGGAGCCACTGGCACAGTTTGGGGTCACTGCCCCAAGTGCCTCCTCGGTTAGCACGGGGGCCACTGCTGCCTTGACCTTCCACATCTTGGGGTCTTGGCAGTGCATAGGTTCGTCAGTCTAGTCATACATTCTTGAGTGACTTCTCTGTCTACCAGTCGCTGGTGTTTTGCACCTTGGTATTTGGTACTGAGGCAGGTTATGGTTGGATGGGACCGATCCATTCTTGGGGATCCTTGGGATCAGGATATTCCAGTCTTCGGGTAGCCATTCTGGGTGTCTCATTCATTAGCCATTGTTTTGTATTTTATTTTTCAAGCACTCATGACTTTTATATAGAAGGTTTTTGAGAAGATTTCAGACATGCATCTGAATGGAGGTTTTAAGGTTGTTGTTTTTTTTAATTTCACATTTGTAAATCTAAATAATGAAATATATTTTAAACAGAAAACAAAGTAGAAAACAATCTAATTGCTACAAGTATCTCTGATATATATGTGCTCAAAAAGGAGTAGGATGAAGTTTACACTTTCTTTTTAGTCCTTCCCAGCTCACATTCATTCCTGTGGGGAATTTAAAATCACAGATCGACCTGTGCATGTCTTTGGACTGTGGGAGGAAGCCGGAGTACCCGGAGAAAACCCATGCAGACATGAGGCAAACATGCAAACTCCACACAGTAAGGCAGTGGCCAGATGGTGGATTTAAACCCAGGAATGTGAGGCAGCAGTGCTAACCACCGCGCCACCGTGCTAGCCCTGCGTGAGATTGACACCTGTCCAGGGTGTACCCTACCTTTAACCCTATGGTAGCTGGGATAGAGAATGGATGATGGATAATTTTATATAATAATGCTGTTTAATAAATGATAACTCAGTCTTCCTTGATATAACATATAATCAGAAAATATACATAAATAACTATTTATGGAGTCGTAGTACAAAGTCGGAGAACCTCCCTTTGACTTTGACCTTTGGCTGTACTTGAGAGTATTTCTGTATTTTCCATGTAATTTTATGTGCCATATTAAATGTAATTAAAAATTAATTTTTAATTTTTTGACAGATAAATGCAGTTAATCTTTAAAACACTGGTTTTCATTTTAAAAATTGCAATCAGCAGTTCCACTTGAAAGACCTGTTTTTTCTTTTTAAAATATTTATTGTTGCTCATTTATAAGTATTTTTTTATCCAGTTAATCGATGCAGTAATTGATAGAATACTTGATTACTAAAATAAATGGTAGTTCCAGCCCTTGGCAGTGCTTTCGCAGTCTGTAAGGAGCAATGAATAGCCCATCTACCTGCAGTCAGCCAGTTGGAGGCGATGGTTGTAGCTACGGGCGACTCTTGTTTGTGCTGTTGATGGTCTTTTCAGCCAGCTGCATAGAAGAGCAAAGTTATAACAGATGAACAGATGCGCTGAAAAGAATGAAGACGCATCCCCTGCAGCTGTTACGTGTGCTTTTCATTATCTATTTTCTGCTCTTTGATGTTTTTCATGCTTCTTCCATTCCCTGTAAGCTCCAGAACAAGAGACGTGCTGCATTCCCTTTTCTGGTTCACTTCTCACCCAACAGCATTCAACCTACTTAGTTTGGGGGGACTACACAATTACCATGTTTTCAAAGCTTGAGAACTTTTCTCCCCATGCAAATGGGCACAACCACTGTAGTATAAAATGAGAAATATGCAGGAATGCCCTACACAGTGAAACACATCCTGTTTTATAAGGTGTCGCTTTGGAAAGAAAGTGAACGGACTGCATCTCTGTTATAGGGAAAAAATAGAAGAAGTTGTGAGTTCTGTTGAAAATGATCAACTCCTGTTTTTGATCTATCCTTTTTATCTTTTATATATATATACAGGCTAACGGTATCATTAAGAAGCTGCAAGGAGAAGTTCGAACCTTAGTAGGAAAAATAAAAGTCAAAAACACTGTGACAGTGTCACAGGAAAAGATTCTCCAGGAAACTTCGGAGAAACTTCAGAGTGTTGAAAAGGATCTACAAAGCGCTCAGCAGCAGCTCATCACTAAGGAAGAGGAGGTATGTCACAGACTGAAGCCTTTTCTTTTGGTAAAGCGGTAAAGGAGATATCATCAGTCAAAGCACAACTTCATCACTGAAAGCTGAACCAGTAAATCAGTACAAGTACTTAAAAAAAGTACAGTACTGTCTGAACTGTGTCCTTTTAAATGCAAGTGAGCATAAAATAAAATAACAACCTAAACTATTGATACTAGGCGAGATGGATGTTGTTATAACATGTCATTCTGACTGTGCCATCCAAATGTCAGAGCAGAAATTGAGACTCATTAGAGCAGGTGTTGCTTTTCCAATATTCTGACAAGAATAACAACCAAAGCAAAATATTCTTTTTATTTTTCAGATTTTAAAATTAAAGGAGCAGTTGGAGGCCACGGTACAGAAGCTAAATGAAACCAAAGAAGTGCTGAAAACAAATGAGAACGGTAAGGAAGCTAGTCCTGTTCAGTGGACCCTCTGAAAACTGACTTTCATGTCTTAAAAAATGTTAAGGTTTACAAATCCAGCAAAGCTTCTCAATCCATCAGTGTTTATAGAGCCCACTTCCATATGCCGACGTACACTACAACTACATTTTATTTATATAGCGCTTGTTAACAACAACAACAGTTGTGATTTGGCAATATTAGAAACGCCAACAATCACACAACCGTTAGCAAGAAATTGATGACAGTGGGAAGGACCAGGCTCAGCCATCTGCAGAGAGATGGGGGGAAAGGGGAAACTATATATGAGTGAAGAAGAAACACCATTTCTTTGCTTAGCCATATAATTAAATAGCATCTTATTTCATATTGTAAACTTCGTGAGCGTTATCCAAAGCACAAGCTGTTGATTCACCCGTTAATTGTATTCACAGTGATTTGCTAGCCTAGCCTAGCTTAGCTCATAGCCAACTCGCTAGCAGCATGGTCTCTGTACCTGTCCCTCCTGCAGTTTCCTGCTCAGTGTGTCAGATATTTAGTCACTCCTCTGCCTCCTTTTGTAATAACAATACTTGTAGTAAATGTAGCCTGTTTGCAGCTCAGGCTGACCTGACTTCAGACCCTTGAAAAGACATAGTCAGTTGTCTTCCAGGGACCAGAGCAGGGACATTCAGGGAAATTTTTAAACTGCTGGTTAAAGTTAAATGTACATTTTGTAAAATTATAATTCACGTCAACAGTAACGACTCCTGGTTACATCAATCGGAGGTAACTGAATGAATATCGAATTGGGGACTAACTTTACCAAACCAGTCCTGGACTTAGTCATTTTCTCTGGTCCCCTCCTCAATCGGACCAGGAGTGACATTTTAAAACACTTATTTCCCTTCAATTGCTGGCTGTCTGAGTAGTACAAAATCAGTGGGCTCTAAAGATGATTGGGAAACTTTCAAGTCAAGTCATCTTTATTTATATAGCACATTTAAAAGACATCAAGTGTCGAGTAAGTGCTGAACAGAGGGATAATATGATAAAAAGAATTAAAAATGTACACATTCACACACAAGCACACATACGTGAACGTAAAATACATGTATACGTATACACACGCAAACATCATCCAATGAGAAGACCAGAATAGCTAAAACAGAATAAAAGTGGTGTCAGAGAGATCCGAAAGCCTTGGAAAATAGGTAGGTCTTCAGATTCTATTTGAAGACTTCCAAGGATGAAGAGGATTTAGGGGAAAATCTGGTCTTGTTAGGAGGGACAGCATCCACCCCATTGTGAATGGAGGAGCTCTCATTTCTAGAAATCTGGACAAATTTATTAAAACCCCCAAAACATGATGGGTTGGGACCAAGAAACAGAGATGCATTTGTCTTACACGCCTCTCTGCAGCTTCTCTCCAAAACCCCACCTCCTCAGATACTGCGTCTGCCTCCTTCTGAGTCCCTGTTTATACATGAATCAACAAATTGATTTACATTTTGTCATTATGGAATATTGTCTGTAGAATTTTGAGGTGAAAAATTAATTAATTCCATTATTGAATAAGACTGTAACATAACAAACATTCTTTCTAGATGCACTGTATCTGTTGCCTGGGCTGCCCTGAGAAATGTGTGAATGACAAATAGTTTGTATTGTGAATATCACATTCACATTATGAAAGTTTCCATTTAAGTGTTGCACATTTACTGGTGTGTTTATTTTCATTTTACCACAGTTATAAATTGGCTGAATAAGCAGCTAAATGAAAAGCAGCTGTCCAGAAAAGCACAGGGTCTGGAATCACTGGTGAATCCTGCAGTCTCAACCACAACAGCAGGACTTGGGGTAGGTGACAACATACTGATGATGTTTATTCTTCATCCTTCCTCTTAGATATTACTACAAGCTTCAGTCCTATTGTGCCATTCAGCTCAATATAAATATGTTTTGTGTCATTGAGTGAGAGATTATGGCAGTAAGAGACGGCAAAGTAAGAAAATTTCAATTTGGTCAGTTTCTTTCTTGAAGCAATGCTTGTTGGCAATAAATGTTATACTGTTGGAAAGCCTGTTTAGTTCCTGTTACACTAAATGGTGTGTGAGGAAAAATGCATTCGCAGGTTGAACAGCAGCACTGGGCATGTGGGTAGCGCCACATTTATTAGATTGGGTGACTGAAGTCTGAGACATATCGGCATTTAGCAATTTATTCATTTAACAAAAAGGGGCCTCAGTAGCATGTGAAAGGACCATACACAGCCACAACAGCCTGGCACCACCTGCACCACCTCCTTACGCCGGTCACCAGCTCAGTCACACACCTATATGGGATGGCATCCCATTCTTTTTTTGTATGTTATTTAATTACTCGCAGAAGACAGTAATTTATTAACTATTCATTATATTAGTTTCGAGCTTCTCCATTAAATGACCTGAAATGAACTGTCACCTCAGTATAAGCCTATAAACCTAATAATCCACCCTGGAAGTAATAAATGCAGAAAAGATTTGGCGATTTTTTTCGTGGGTTTGACCGACAAATGCATTATTGACAAGAAGCATTGTTACAATAAAGAAACAATCAATTCAAATCAATCACGTTTAGTTTAACATAAGCTTAGAGAATGACAGGATGCCTGAGAAAGAGAAGTAGCGTACTGGGACAAATCTTTAAGAAAGCAGGTGAAGAGCTGTAGTAACTACAGAGAGAAAAAGCTGCGCCAAGGGAAAGAGTTATTGAAGCTAAGTTAATAAGAGAGGTGATGATCAGCGAGCAGCAGTATGTCATCACTGATGTGACGTTTGCTTTCAGAGTGCTGATGGAGAAGTATAGAGAAGGTGTGAAGGGGCTTCACTGTGTCTTTGTGGGTCAGAGAAAGTGGATGATAGGAAGCTGAGAGAGAAACTGTGGAGCTCCGTGAGGGTGTGAGGAGTGACAGATGGGTTCAACGTGGAGGTGGGAATTCATCAGGGATCTGCTTTTGAGCCTCCCCCAAGAGAAGGGGAATAAAAGAAGCAGGACAGAATGCTTGTGTGTGAATTAGAGGGAGACAAGTGAAAAGGTAAAAGTACAAGTAGAGGTAGCGAAGGTAGATGAGTTTAACTAGCTGTGAACAACCATCCAGTGCAAAGGACAGTACACAAGAGAGACAAAGAAGAGAGTGCAGGCAGGTTGTAGTGAGAACCTTTACAGGATGGTAGTGAGACCTGCTGTGTTGTATGGTTTGGGGAGCTGAAGATGTTCAGATCTTTATTAGGAGTGAGCAGGATGGACAGGATTAGAAAAGAGTCCATCAGAGAGACAGCTCAGCCTGAGCAGTTTGGAGACAAAGTGGGAGAGACGAGGTTGAGATGGTGTGGACATGTGCAGAGGAGGGGTAGGACCTGCAAGGCAAGAAAACAGAGCCACAGAGGAGGTTCATGGATGTAGTACATGTAAAGGGTTGATGTGATAGAACATGGAGGCAGATGAGCCAGTCTGATTAAAGGGAGCACACAGAAGATGATTCTTATCGGTGTTTTTGAAGAGTAATGCCACGTTTGAAAAGCAAACAGTCTTACGTTTGCACATTATAGCAGATCGACAGCACTAACACCTCCTAAAGATATCTCTGTTTCTGGCACTTCAGTTTTATCCTCAGACTGCCAAACCTGTTGCATCTCCCACGGCGGCTGCTGGGATCAATCTTACTGACGAGCACCTCGGGAAGTCATCAAACAGACACATGTGAGTTTGTTGACTTTCACTTTATGCCCATTCAGTTATAAATTACTGGGTATACATTACACTCAAAGATCCATGTGCCAAAGTAAAACTGTGCAATTTGGAAAATGTATTATCTTTGAGTAATGTAAGCAATTAGACCCATTTATTGATATATGTTATTTTTTTATTGGTAGTCATTTATTGTAATTAATCTCATATCAAATGTCAATATAAAGAAAAGAATGTTAGTATAACTGAAAGTTAATGCACTTCTCACATATGGGTTGTTATAGGAGGCAGAGCAGGTCATGTACTAATTGGAAGCACTACACTGGTGAAAATCCAGGAAGTGGACATTGAGATAGTGGACTCTTATAGGTACCTGGGTTTTCACCTGAATAATAAGCACGGTTTTATGCGGGTATAGGCACAAAATCTCACTAACTTTCCTGTAAAAGTTTGCTACAGATACCATCTGGTCCAGGACTGTTACTGTTTTTACTTGAGGCAGTTGCACTCTTGATTTCTTTTATTGTTATTTTAGCTTTAGTTTAGCTGTTCAAGTTCATCCTCCTCTAGGTTTGGAAAGGTGCATTTCTTTCAGATTTTTGCTAAGAGTACATTTTTATATTCATATTTTAAAGGCAGTTTTTACTTATGCAGCGTAGTGGATGGCGCTCGGGCGTCCTCTTTATCCAAATCTTTATTTTGTTTGTCCAAAAGAGGAGCACAGTTTCCCTTCCTTCTGGCTGATTCAATAGAGTCCTGATTGTGGTTGATGAGTAATATGGATATATATACCAAAAAAACTACAACCAAATAGAGTCCATTTCTGTCTGATATTGTACTTTATGTACAAATGAAATACTCTTCTCTATCATTATAGCTGTCTCTCTCGCTGTAGCAGGGAAGGAAGAAGTTTAAGGTCTCTATCCAGGCTGATAAATGTGTTTCTTTATAGCAGTATGCAATTGACAGCAGTTGTAAATTTAAAATGATTTTGATTCCATGATAATACCAGTGGTAGAAGAACAAACTCTTTTTGTTTGTTTGCTTTAAATATCCATTGTGACTATGCCTCTTTGGTCAGGAATGCAAAGTGATTCTGTGTTCCTCAGGCTTGTTATTTCTCTTTGTCCTTAGTGGAGACTCTGCAGGTCTGGATTCTAAGTACTTTGAGAAGAGAGATGATTGCATCTCGATCTATGGTCTTTCATCTAATCCAAGTCAAAGAGGTAAAAGCACTCATTTTTTAAAGATCAGCATCTACCACATATTAGTTTCAGTGCATCATTTTTTTCATTTCATGACCTAGTAGTGTTTCTCTTTTTTGGGATGTAGGTTTAAATCTGTGGGGCAAACGAAGCTAGTTTGTTAAATATAATGTAATGTTAATTTGGGTGCCTTTAAAAAATATGCAAAAACGAAGAAAAAATGGCTTTTTGATTGAGACACTGAATGTGTGTGTAATAATAATGTAACAGTAATTTGATTCTGTTTGCTTGTTTTGTGTGCAGAGTTTCCTCAGAGTACAAAGCCATCTATAGCTTCAGCTTACTTCTCTGCATAAAACAGAAGTTTCAGGATCTAATAAGCTGCCACTGCAGAAAGATTACAATGGAAATGGACTTAAAATCATCAAGTCACGTCTTCAGCTCTTGTACAAAACTGTTACTGTTGCATTAAATAAATTTGTTTTAATGAGTGATTCTTATGGTTAATTCTAGTGATCACTGAGAATGTATTATTGTATGTGAAATAAAATTGTTCTGTTTTTCTTATGTTTTGACCCTTAACTGTGTTTTACTATATACGGTGTACTCTTGAATAAACAACTTTTCCAGTCTCACTTCATTTCTGGATATCTGAAAATTGATCCAATGTCGCATTTAGTATAATAAAATGTCCAAAATAAAAATATGTGCTTTCTGCTGGAGTTTTTTGTGTTTAGTAATATTCTATTCTTAAATCAGTTTACCTTCAATTTACAAAATGTGAACCATACACCAACCATTGTGCATATAGATTTGCATTTGATACCTTTGCCCACAGCTGAGTGCATCATTGCTGCTGCCAGCATCATAATATAATTAAATAGATGCCAAATCAAACCAAACTTCAGAACTGCTGTTCTGAGTCTGCTGAATCTCAGAAATAACAATCATTGTGCTTACTCCAGCTTCAAGTAGTCAACACCTAGATGGTTTATTTTGTATGCACTATATTTTGGCACATTGCACGCAAAAGAACCATGTTCTTTATTTGGCAATGTTCGGCTAATTCTGGATTAGTTGTGTGTGCGGTGAGAAAGAGGCCAGGGGCAAATAGGGTGGAGAGCTGGGTCAGGATTGACTAGGAATCCGTGACATGGACGAAAGCGCCGTAGGGGATGAAATGACCCTTTACCCTTGCCACCAGGAGGAGGAGGGCCATGACCATGTTCATGATCATGTGGAGGGT
>VUQP01023971.1:0-17323 GCA_015108555.1 Coptodon rendalli
TTATTACTTTAGGATTAGTTTAACACAAAGTCAGGGCTGACCCGGGACCGTGGCTGTGAGTCACAGTGCGCAGCATAAAGGTCCTTTCACATCGGACGCAGCATGTGCTGCTAATGCTAACTGCTAACTAAAGGCAAAGGATCCAGAATTTGTTGCGCTGGCTGCTGAGCTCTGTGGGGTTTTACCTGCACTAGATGCACCTGCTCCTTGTCGTTTCTATCTCTGACCTTATGTCCTCTACAAGAGTTTCTGTTTTTTTATCTTCAAATGTTCAATAAAAACATGAATCGCTAATTCATAACGAAGAAAGCTTTGTAACCATCCCCACTAGTGAAGACTGTGTCATTTCCACAACACTGCCCCCCCCGGTCCGCAGCGCTGTTGAAAAGGCTGTGGAGGTATTAAGCACGTAAACCTGTGACACAAAAATCACCAAACTCAGACGACCACACACTGTTTCCCTTCGTGGTGATGAAGGAAAATGCTGGGCTGGCATGTAAAAGGGCGTTTACTCCTTTCATGGACCTGAAGCTCCATAAAGCACCCCTCCAATAGCCAAACCCATCTGTTCTCTGATTGGATTGTCAAATTTGTGATTGACATGACATTGACCAACCAGCTGAAAGGAAGGAAAATAGGGTTAAAATTCGTACTTGTAACTTGAGTGCAGAGTTTCACACGTAATTTTTGGCTAAGTCCACACACAAATTCTTTTTACACACACACAAATTCTTTTTACACACACACACATCCTGATTTACAAGTACAAAACATTTATGACCACAATTTGAGCCCATAGATCTTCGCCTGTTTGTTGTTGGATTTTTGGATTTTGGTTTTAGGGCGTGAATGAATAAGTACACGGAGATTCTGATTGGTGCTTCAACTACGAGAAACGCTGTCGGCCATCTCTGTGGTTGTTTTCTTGTGAGTGTGTTTGTTTTCTCACCCAGCTCCTCCAGTGAGGGGACACCGTACTTGTCCCCGTGGTCCTCAGAGACGGGCGTGACGCAGCGCCCCATCAGCGTGTCCGTCAGCATCTCCACGGGCATCTCAGGAGGATCCAGCCGGCTGATCAGAGTCTGGAAACGCTTGTAGGTGAGCGGAGGCTGCCCGCCGTTCAGCTCGATGATCCTGCGGAGAAGCAAAGAGGAACCTCATGACACATGACCGTGATCATGTGACCTCAGGCTCCATGACGGTTTGAAACAACCCTCCCTGAATGTCCTTACAGTGTCGCTGTGTTCTCAAGGGTCCACGCACGGTGTCGTTAAATAAAGTTCACTCACTTGTCAAGGTCATACAGGGTGTGCGATATTTTGACGATGACCTCCACGCCCGCCTCCATGGCCAGCTTCTTGATGGCGGCGTCTCTCTCCTTCCCAAAAGGCTCTGAGTCGTACTCAAAGGTCAGCCGGGAGATCTTCCACTCCTGAGAAACAGAGAGAGAGAATTCCCAACAGGCTCCGGGAGCAGCAGAGCAGAGCGCCCTGGTCACATGTCTGCACTAACCCCGGAGTAGGATTTCCTGTGTCTCACCTTAAAGAGCCGCGGGAACACGTTGGCTGGTTGGCCCCTGATGACGAAAAGGCGAGAGTTGAGCTTGCGAAGGCTGGCGTCCAGATCCTCCAAACACTGGAGAAGAAACCTGAGGAGAGACAGGAGGACAGAAACGGGACGCATGAGAAAGCGAAAATCATTGACCCTCGTCTAGGACGGGAACCCAGGGATTCCCAACACCTGCCCCCCTCCCCTGCTGGGCTGCGTAGCTGGAAATGCCCTCTCAGAGTTATCCACTACGAAAACACTTTAGTAATAATTACAGCTCACAGGAAGATGTTGGATCCTACAGGTGAAACTCGCGCTTTTAAAACCCGACCCAGATAAAAATCATTTCGCTGTAATGAGACAGGCTGTGATCCACAAATCCTCTCAGCTGCCCCCTCTAGGGGGCGCCACAGCGACACCCTGAGAAGTTTCTTGGTTTTTGGAAAAGAAAGCGTGCATTCATGTGTGTAGTGTCTGAACTCCCTGCAGTCACAGCTGATGAGCTCTGAGGGCGTGCTGAGGTTCTGATCAGGTGTGACTGCAGGTCCAACAGACCAGACAGAGTCTGATCGTTACAGCTCCGTCCCCCCGTCTGACCCCATCGTTAAACCGCCAAAGCTCTGCCTGCTCCCAATCTGTGTGCGGTGGCACGTGAGCGCCTGCACACACTCAGCCAGGAGGTTTTATAACCACCGTCTGCTCTTTTTATAGCTCGGTTCAGTCTGCAGCCACTCGGGCCTCCGAGCAACATGAAGCCTGATTTCAGGAGAATAAACCGGCCCGACGTCGACTTTACAACGAGCGCAGAAACGGCTCGACCAAGGCCGCAAAACCAGCGTGGTCATCAGATTCAGTCAGTCAAATGCAAAAGTCCACCGGACCTGATGTCCAAGAATGACTGTGAGCGAGCTAAAGACGACGGCGCTCACACAGCACAGCGCTGTGGTTTCTCTGCAGCCGGTGCTCGTGTGTGCAGCTGTGTTTCTGTCACAGGGACTCGGAGGCTCAGTGCCGCCCTCAGTGTGGCCGTTATTCTCTGCCTGAATCCATGGAAGTGAAACACGCTCTGAGGTTTCTGCGTTTTCAGAAGGTGAGAATAAAGAGGACAACGACCAAAACAGTGAAGAGGCTACGAGCCCGAGTCCTGACTCTGAGCCACGCGTCTGCAGTCACAAAGACAAACAGCAGAACGGCGCCCCCTGGAGGAGGAACGCTGACAGTAAAAGACTGTTCTGAGGAAATCCTCGTTTCCATCTCACTGGATGAAAACCAGCCAGACGCTCGGCTCCTTCGTGCCGTCAGCTGTTATGTGTGCGCACGTGAGCACCCTCATGAGCGTGCACGTGCAGAGAGTGAACCTGTATGACCACGTGCACTCAAGCAGGCTGGTATCTTTGATGGGGAAGCTCGCACTGCTGCTCACGTACATGCTGGTGAAAACACAGGGAGGCGCTGTATGCGTGTGTGTGTGTCACTGTATGCATGTGTGTGTGTGTGTGTCACTGTATGTGTGTGTGTGTGTGTCACTGTATGCATGTGTGTGTGTGTCACTGTATGCATGTGTGTGTGTGTTTGTGCGTGTGTGTTTTCTCTGGAGCTGACTTGGGTAATATTTACGATAAGGGCACAAATCACGTGCGTTATTATTACGCGCTTGATTTAATGCGCTTTGGGTTCCTGCTGCTTACCGTTAAGAAATGACCGAGTCGGTGTGAGTGAGCACCTGATGGGTTGTCAGTGAACAGTTTAATGAAGAGTTGCTGTAGATATTCGTTGAAATATTGCTTGATTCTGTCAGGAATTTAAAAGTTTTTGTATTCAAGTGGCGGTCACGTGCAGGTTTGGGCATTTTTGCTGCTTTGGCCAGGCGGAAGCAAAACCTTTCAGAGCCTTTAGTGTCAAAAGATTTAAAGCCTTTCGCCGTGTTCCCACAGCTGCCGTTAAGCTTTAGCTCATCTCAGTGAAACATTAATCCCTCTTCAATAACAACAAGAAGCTATAATTAAAAAAAAAAAAAAAAAAAAAAAAAAGAAGAGAAAGGGCACATTTAGATATACTGTACACTGACAATTCTAACAACAGATGCAGAGAGAGAAAATAGGCACAACTATGGAAGTTTGTTCCATTCTTTAAAAAAATAAATAAATAAAGAGAAAAAAGGAAGGAAAGAGCACAAGTCTAGCAAAGAATAACAAGTTTCCTTTCTCGAGGAGAGTGAGTGGGTGAGCTTACTGATTATTTTTATTCTTCCCATGAGTATCAGCACTAAGGCAGGGGGTGGCAATTTTCATATGGGGGCACATGAAGACACCGCACTCTGGGGATGACACTATTGCTCATCATTAATATATGAGGGTAGGGGGTGGTGTGTTTTGGCATGTGGCCAGCTACAGTAAATTTCCTGAAGAGCTCGATATGTCTCTTGAATCTACATAGACACAAGAAGCAGGATGATTCAAAGGCAGAGGGAGAAATGTTGGTTCAACAGTGGTAGCGGCAGCAACAACAAACAAGAAGAAGCTAATCTCACCTGAATGCAAACACCAATAATCAAGTCCCACTCAACACAGTGCGCCATGTGCCATAAGCCCTAAACATAGGTATATTTTATCAAAGTATTTTACAGGTGATCATAACACCTACAAAGCCTTTAATGCAGCTAGCATCCACCCAGCTATGTTAGGCTTTTCGTTTCCTCCACATTTATTTTTCTTTTGGCCTTAATACACAGGAAGGTATTTATGAACACACACACTACATTATATATTTATCTGAACTCTGTTCGTATTTTTGGTCAGTTAGTCCTTTGTATTTAGTCATCTGTAGCTATGTTGACAACAAGGTGTTGTCTGATAGCATGGACAAGGCTATGCCTAAACCAGCTCGAGTCAGTATGTTTTATGTTGATCTTATTATTATGTGTAAATCACAAGGTTGGCTCATAGCAAAGAATCCACAGAGAACTGCTGTATCATTAACCATGGAGCTCTCATTAGGCAGCAGCAGGTAGCCATTTTTAGCTTTTAGCAACTCAATAACAGGATATTTTCATCAAGAGCTGGTTGAATCTGAATGGGACTGTGAAGAATTTCCACTCATTTGAATCCATGTTTTACCATGTACAGGATTATGTCTAAGGTAATGAAAAACCTAGGACCCCTTGACAGTTTTTCTAAATATTCTATCAGGAAATTTAGGGTGACTTTTAATTCAGCGTTTACTTTGGTTGCTCATGATTAATGGTTTTGGACACTGTTCTTCTATGGACCCAGTGACACCTCCTTTTCAATAATGTTTTTGTTGTAAAGCACTTTGTGATATTTATCTTGGACGGTGCTACAGAAAGAAAAAATATTGGGGCAATATTGGTTTGCCAAATTGGTTTCATATGAAAAAATGACATCCCAGCAGCTAGCTCTCAGTTTCTTAAGGAGTAGCAAAGTGACTGAAGACTACACACATGTAAGCTAACCTATTTATTTAGAAATACAATGTGATACAATGTTTACAATGTGGTTTATCATTTGCAGTGTTGGTAGCAACACATTCCATTTAATCACATTACATTTCTCAGTAATGCAGCAGCATACCACACCACAGTAATTACATTACATTTGCAATTATGCTGTCACTTGCATTACAAAGGTTCAAACAAACAATTTCTTTCCTTCTTTTTGTGCACTTGTGCTACAATCAGCTGATTTTACAAAACAGTGGGGCAATCTACCACTTTTCAGAAGTGGACACATGTGCACTGGGTTTAGTTTTATTGCACAAAAAGACAAGACCACAATGGAACAAACTGCCCCCAAGCCAGAAATAACTAGCTAGCACAACGTTAACTCTTTGTAAGCGTCTGCACAAAAAGCCATAAGCTAGCCAAGAACCCAAAATGATGTTAAAGCTGAGTGCCAACCCCAGCCCAGGACCTAGAGCCTGAACTTCAACAGGTAGTAAAGGCAGTGATGTGCAGTCAGGCTTGTAGCACTGTAGCATCCATTTTGACATTTACATGTTTCGACAGTAAAATGCTGTGAAATGGCATGTTGCATAAAACCTTTGTGGTTTTATGGAGAAATGTGGTACACGTCTACCACTGTGATGGCATTTGTGTGTGGTTACAAAAGTGTTCGTGAGAAAATTTTAAAAACCATAGACAGAGGACATAAAGAAGAAGTTTAGTGACTGCAAAACTCCTCAGACAGTGTTGCGTTTAGGGCTAGTTACAGATGGGGAAATAAAAAAGAGAATACTGACTCTAACAGAGGGCCAGAGAGCTCATCAGCATGCACCAAACCTTTTACACCCAGTGGATGAGAATCTCAGTGCTCTCTCCACTTGACCTAGTGTGCCTCCTTTCCTCTAGCATACCGCTACTAGCTAAATTGTCACAGGGTAATGTAAGCCAAATGTGCAAGTAAGGGGGGGGGAGAATGATTATAAATATATAAATGCTGTGTACATATTATATAAGTGTTTTTTACATTACACATCACTCAACTTTTTTTGGAACTGGGGCAGTGCTTTGCACGGCTAATGTAGCTAACGTCACCATTAGTTTTGATCGTGTGTACAGTTTAGTCCAACTTGTTTAAAAGGGACAATAATTTCGAAATTGTGCCTCAACTTTTAGAATTTCCATGCAACCTCAATTCTGCTGGGTTTTATTTTTCTATCATTTCCTCCTGGAATACATTTTTGAAATTGTAATATGATTACCTTGTATGGCATACCAACTGCAGTCTCTCTACTTCTAGGTCTGATTCTGACCTAGAACATTCAAACATACAATAAATAGTACAGTCCACAATAAACAGCACAGTTAAAATAAAAGGGGCTTATACTATGAAGTAGTGCAGGAATTTATATATCTACAACAGCGATAAAAACAAAGAAAAGTAAAAAGGAAGTTAGTTAAAAGTAGTAAAAGTAAGACTGACATTGTGGAAGACAGAAGTGCAAATTGCATTAATAAATATTAGATCAGAGCAGACTAGGCTTAGAAAAGGCTTGACAAGACAAGGGCAAAGACAGAATACTTCAGACAGAGAAAAAAAGATGTGCCGCTCATTTTTTTTTGTATTTAAGCATGTAAAACAATCCTAGCAGACCTCTAAAATAAAAAAAAGAAAATGATATTATTGGCCTGTAAATGATAACAGGGATTTTTTTTTACAACAAAGCTCAAACAAAGTAAACGGCAGTACAATTGTTCTTAACCATCAGGTCACAAAGTGGAGCAAAATCAGCCTGAATGACATCACCTTATGAAATCTCCCTTTTTGGACAAGTAGTGCGAAAGTGGCCCTTGTACACATTTTGTCTTTCATCTCTTCGCAGAAAGCTGCCGAGCAAACAGGCAGCAGGGCCAGCTTGCTGTTAGTTAAGATGGTTTGGACCCAGCGACAGTGCAGACCATCTAAGTCAAAGTGGCTTAATTGAAAACTCTGTCCGAATGTTGCCTGGCAACCAAATCTTTTCCTCTCTGTAAAAGAGAGGAAAGGATTTAAGGTTGTGCTTTTTAAACTGCTCTTATTGCTTTCTCTCTGAAGGAAGGCAGCCATCCCACATGTACGATATCATGAAGCGAACACACACACACACACACACACACGTGCGCCTGGGGATGTGATCAGGAAAACATCCTGCCGCAAAATATGTTCAAAACACTAGCTTTTTAAAAACTGTTTCAAGTGAGTGTCGCTCACTTTCGGTTATAACCTCAACAAGAGGGTATGACCAAAAGAAACTGGCCATGGACTGAATTTCCTCATGTGTAGTTTAGTTTGAGTTTACCTCTGCTCTGTGTTTCTCTCGTGGCATGCACCAATTCCCCCGGCATCCAATCAAGAGTAACCAAAACAGTCAAAAGTGCCCTGGTTTCCTCTTTTTATGTGTTATATTGTTGTTGTTGTGTCTCTTCAGGCAAATAGAGGAACTGCAGGACAAAAATCAACATTTTCTTTTTACCATTTGCTGACATTTCAAAGAACTAATGATTAATTAAGGAAAAACTAAAGTCAATAAATCACTAAACAGGCCAACAAGCAATTCATTAAACAAAAGCAACTATATAAAAATGTTTTGTACAGGTTATTATTGAATGCCCTTTATGCTGATCTCAATATCTGATTCAATCTTTATCCAGTAAAAGAAAGCTTCTACTTGTGTTTTTGTAAACATCTGGCACTGAGTAAATGTTATTTTATGCTTTGTCAAAATGACTTTCCTATAAAAATACAAATTCCCTCTGGCAGTGTGTTTGTGCTGCAATTTCATGGCAGAGTGGGGAAAAAAAACAAAACAGCAACACAGTTTTCAATTCCTGTGGATTGTTATCACATCACTGACTTGTAACGTGTTATAACAACACTGACCGAATATTTAAGTAGATGAAGAATGAGGAAGACAAATTAGAGACAAAGACAAAGTTTCTATAATGACCATGCTTGATATACAACCACAATTCCAAAAAAGTGCAAACACTGTGTAAAAAGTAAATAAAAGCAAGATGCAATGACTTGTAAACCATATTTTATTCACAACAGAACATAGAAAACGCATCAAGTGCTTGAACTGATGTGAAGATGGCACAGGTTCACCAATTGGGGGAAAAAACTTCATCTACAAACTGTAAAACGATTTCTGAACAAATATGACTGTGCCATCCACAAATGCAGGTTAACATTTATCATCCAAAGAAGAAGCCATATGTGAACATGATTTAGAAATAGTGGCATCTTCTTTTGGCTGAAGCTCATTAACATGGACTAGCCCAGGACTGTTGAGCAGCTAGAGTCCTGTATCAGACAACAAGGGAGCAACGTTCGGTCCGTTTATGGGCTGTTGTTAAAAGAAAAGCTACACAGTGGAAAATACAGCCCGTGTTGCCGTTGTCAAGTTTAAAATGAGCTAATATTTTTCATTAAATAGTAAAATGTCACAGTTTAAACATTTAATTTGCTTTCTATGTTCTATTGTCAATAAACTTGGTTGTATGAGATTTGCAAATGATCGTATTCTGCGTTTATTTACATTTTGCACAATGTTCCACTTTTTTTAGAAACTGGGTTAGTACACGGAATAAAGCGAATGGATTTTACCTCTAATATTTCCTCAGAGGAAAGCATTTTAGTTACTCACAGTCCAGTACTGATCGCATTACTGAAAACGGAATAAGAATATTACATAATCACAATGTTATTCACCACTTTGCAAATAAAAAGTCCGGGACAAGTCAGTTGTATGTTTTTTTAAACAAACATGCTCCAAGCTGTCTCAGCTCGATGCACTTGGGACAGGCTCAGTAGGAGCCGTATCGCAGTTGTCGACAAGAGCGGTCCTCATTCATTTTTACTCGAGCGAGCTCTATCTCAGTTTACATCCCTCTCGCCACTGCACCGACTCTAAAAGTGGACAGACTGACCTCAGGCAGCGATATCAGCGAGACAAGTCAGGAAGACAGAGAGCAAAAGCAGAAAGTGGGTCAGCGTCCCGTCTTGTCAGGCCTAATGAAAGTTTCCTGAGCTATTCTCGAAGTCAAAGATGACTGACAATTCACTTTTTTATTGCTCTTCTTATATTTATCTTTGTCAAAACCACAGGCAATTTTTCTGACAAATAAAGGTGAGTCAGTGGGAATTTGGTAAAGGAAAAACGGTCATAAGGAGGACTGGCTGTGGGAAACAGACTATGGTATGGAGCTCAGCTTATCTTGATAAGTGGAACTGAACAGGGATGAGCCTGTGTGTCATACAAGACAGTAATCTTTGTCAGCCTTTCTGCTCACATCAAACATGAACTCACTGTGCATGGTATGTTTTTGAGAGGAATAGCAAGCCACATCAAGGGGGTGCAGCTTCTGACAAGAACAGAATAAAGAGGGTGGACAAAGAGAGAGCGAGAGACTATAACATGAATTGGAGTGATGCAAAATAATGAAAAGGCATGATAAAGAAATGAATTTGCAAAAGGCAAAAAGTGACCATGTCAGAGGAGTATACAGTGAAAGCGAAAGATGAAAAAAAAATAGGCGATTAATGGAGGATACAGAGGAAAAGGAATGAGGGAGAGGCAGTGAAAGAAAGCACCAGAAAGAGCAAGCCTGGGAGCACTGAGTTGCTGTGACGTTGGGCCTGAAGTGACGTCAAAGCTAGCCACTCATACATCACCCTGCCAAAGAGGAGGCGGGGCCACGGGGCACAGCACTGCTCTGCACTGGACCCAGTGACAGGGATGAGGTGATGGAAGTTGGGAGGCAGAAAATGCAAGGAACAGGGTGAAGGCGAAGCGAAAACAGTGGGGAAAAAAATGAAAGACAAACAGATATAAAAGAATAAGAAGCATAGATGCAGGGGAAATAATACCATAGCAACAGCAAACCAAAGAAACAAACTGAAACAGACAAAAATGTTGCAGAGAAACCCACCCCGCGGACAAAGGACTCGGCTGCCTCTCCTCACATCATTGGCTCTCATTTAAAGGCAAAATCCTACTGATCATACATAACGTCGCAGCAGACCTTAACCTCAGTCTGCTAGATCCCATGTCACTTATCTCTTGCCCTCCCTCTGGCTGCCCACTGTTGTTAACATCCAATTTAAAAGCTGCTAAAGGAAGCTGTATCTCCTTTTTCTCCATCATGAACAAGCCCTGCGCTGCTATTACCAGACACCTTTGTTAAGTCAACCCATATTGCTTTATGCTGATTTGGCACATCTACAGATATACTCATGCATTTTTGATAACGATTATGATTGCATTTAATGGGCACTAAATGCATTTCAATGTATGAATTAATCAATTAATTCTTTTGGCATATTCTAGAGTCCACAGTATATCTTGCAGGGTTAACACATTTTCATGTGCCTCTATAGCACTGTAGCACGTTCTGTGTGTTCACAAGGACCCTGCTTTATAGTGTTGACATGGTTTTATTAATTTAGGTTTTAAAAAAACATGCAATGGGTAGAGAGAGCAGGGCTGGATTTTATTTATTTGCGGAGCAGCACAATGCTCAGTAGAACTTAATAGCATCTCAGCTGTAGAGCAAACTGCAAGCTACAACAAGTTTCTGGGCACAGGTCTTCACACTGAGCTTTAGAGATAGCATATTTTAGTACTAAAGAGCCCCCAATGACTTATCTGTGTTCATTTGTTTTCCTTCCGCCTTCCTCTGACACGGCAATCAGGCACAGGACACACCAGTGACAGAGAGAGTGCAAAGATGCTCCGGAAATCACTCTTTTTCACGACTTTCAGTGTCAGACGTGCAAAACAGACCCACAAGTCACGTCTTACTGAAACACAGGCAAAAAGCACAAATGCAAAAATCGTGTGCAAGCAGCATGCATGTAAAAAATAAATAAATAAATATGCAGAGTTGAGAAAACTGGTGATTTATTTGTTTAACACGCTCCTTGTATAAATAATCCCCCCCCTGACACATTTGATTTATTATGTAGTCAAACAATTAAACTGTGTTGAGCCACAGTATTTTCCGCTGCCTCAGCTCCCACACACACACGTGCATATATATAACACTCCCTATGTCTATCTAGATGACATTCCTGTCAATGGCTATTTGCTGAAGAGCACAGCAACATGGCAGTAATCGCCCTCCAGGTTAAAAAAAGAGGCCTGTTTTAGGAATTTAAAGATAGGTAGCTTATTAGGAGCGGTAAGCTGCAGAATGAGTGCTGCACTGGCAGGTCCATTGTGTTTAGAAAAATCATAATTTACCAAGAGTTGCAAAACAATGAGCAAAGAAGAATTACCAGCATTCCAGAAAAGATCACTTTTGACTTCTTTTTTTTTGTTTTTAGCACTTGTGTATTGTGTGTTTCACTGAATTAATCTGGCCACCATGCTACTATGCTCATGTGAGCCTTTGGTCTCCTTGAGTGACTTATGAATGCAATGCAATGATGCAGAGGCAAAAATGTTTGTGGCCAATTGTACCAGAATCTCTGTTCCGTTAAGAAATATTAGTCTGGGTCTGAGCCAGTAGGCGATGCAGCCACAGTTGTGATTCACAGTAAAAATGCTGTAGGGATAATAGGGATTGTTGGGCTCTGGAGTATGGCCAGTTCTGCCCAGTACTGGGGTGTTAATAACCAAGAGTTTCATCTATAGCAAGGCAAGTCAGCAGTTAGCTACTGTGCATCCACTCAGAGACAAATACCTGGAAAAGCAAGCATAAGAGCAAGCAAGAGAAAGAGAGTGAAGAAGAGGAGAAGGAATGAAATTAATCCACCAGCTGTAGAGATTGAAGGTGGGAAAGCGTAAGGGAGGGTGGGAGCGGAGAATCGGCAAGGCCAGAAAGGAAGCAGAGAGCGAAGGGGGTAAACTATGAGAGAATAAAAGTTGAGTCAGCGGAACAGCTTGTGGCCGATTGCTGCTGCAAGAACATGCAAAGCAAAAGGGAGAAAATGAGAGATGTGAATGAAGGAGGAAGAGGTGAGATTGAAAGAGACAGGAGAGGAGAAGGGAAATAAAAGAGTGCGACAGAAGAAAGAGGTAAGTGGATGAACAGGAATAGAAATACAGGGATATTTAGTTGTATGACAAGATCAGCTATTCCTATTCCCTGAGCATTTTGGAAAGAAAGGAAAGATTTTTTAGGTATGCTACTGCAACTGCCAAAAAGTCTAAAAGTCTCATTTAGATGACTCTGACAGCCAGCAGCTTAACAGAAGTCATGAGTTCTGCTGTTGTGATTGCAATGCAAAGCCAGTTAAAGGATTACGCTCCAACAGGCAATGGAGCTCAACACAACAGGGAGTGTGTGTGGATATTGGCACTGATTCCTTCTGATTTGGAGCCCCTTAGTGCTAAATTGATTACATTTAACTAGATCTGATTTTTAATTTGATTCATTTAAATTTTTGGTGTTTTCAGTTATGCCACACAAAGTGGGATAAAGCAGTTTTACTATGCATGAACTGTCAGAACCAGATGTTTGTGAATATTCACTTTAAGGACAAATATGCCAGAAACTGAAGGGCTGAGGACTCGTCCACCTGCAGTGTCTGTGCTGCCTATATTCTGTATAACGGTGGGGTCTAAAACGTAATAGTAATGCCAGCGAGTAACATCAGAATAGAAAGAGTCATATTTTCAGTGTATTTCATAGCAATCATACAATCTCACGTAGTAGATTATCCTAATTTGGCATATGATCGGATTTCACAGGAATGCCGATCACATCATAAAGTAAATAACACCATTGTATAACCTTTCCAGCGCAACATGAGCCATGTGATTAGTTGTAACAACATCAAAATGCATTTTTAAGGTCACAGACGTTTGTAATCAGAAAACAGGATGGCGGACTGACATCCCGAAAGAACCATCAAAGTCGTCAAGCAAGCACCTTCACAGCTAATGTCATGTGACCACGTGGGAAGCTTGATCATTCGTGATTATAGCCCAAAGGATGGTCCCATCTTTCGGCCAGATTGCACACCGCTAGCAACAAGCGTGGACAAGAAAAATTAAGTTTAGTGTACAATTTAAATCAGATGGAGATCACCAAGAATTCACAGGCCTCCTATGAGATCCCTCCCTGAGCCTGGTTCTGCCGGAGGTTTCTTCCTGTTAAAAGGGAGTTTTTCCTTCCCACTGTCGCCAAATTGCTTGCTCATAGGGGGTCATATGATTGTTGGGTTTTTCTCTGTATCTATTATTGTACGATCTACTGTGCAATATAAAGCGCCTTGAGGCGACTGCTGTTGTGATTTGGCGCTATATAAATAAAACTGAATTGAATTGAATATGAGATGTATTATTTACTATCTGACATTCTGTAACTTACGATAACCATTTTGCATATTCCACATCATTTAGCTCTAAGTGAACCATTTACAAATATTCAGTGGGTACACAAGGGTAGTATTGGATGCAAATACATGTTCACTCAAAAAGGTGCTGAGACTGAAAAGATTTGTATCTTTTTGTAATAATTAAAAATGTATTGTTTTTGTTTAGACCTAAAGAAATACAGCCAGATTGCTGTGCAGAATAAAGAGGTTCCTGCAAAAAGAACCTTTTAGATTCTTGTCCAGTTCTGGTTCACGTTCTGTAAAATGTTTAAGACAGATCATTGGCTTTGGCAGAGGATCGTGCTCTTCAGATGCCCTTCTTATTTCATATGTGACAAGAGAAATATTTGATAAAAATCAAAAATGAATCACACAACCCCCTTATCTCCAAAGGGATGCTTGCAATTCCTTTGCACACAGAGCTTATTTCTATTTCTTCTCCCACACATTCGGTGTACCGTGGTCAATGAATTGCACAAAATGAACATTATCAATATGAAAACTGTGTTCAATTCATAAGCTCATATCAGATAGGCCACACAATTGGGTATTGAATTCAGGAAGGGCTGCGGAGAAGAGGAGGAATAAAAATCTCCTTAACATCTGAGCAATTTTACCCAGTAAACATAAGGTTTCACAATAAAACACGCTTGTTATTGAATATAGTGAATGAAGAGAGCGAGGAGGCATCTAAAAGGCAGTTCCAGTTGAAATGCTTAAAGTGTGTGAATAAGATACACGTGTAATAATTTTCTCTCTGTCACACAACTGAGAGATTGAAGACTGGGGAAAAACAGACAGAGGGGAAATAAAAGTGGCTTTTAAAGACAAAACCTCGAGTGGAGATTGAGAAAGGCACCGGGGAGAATTATTTAAGGAAAAAACATGGCTGGACCGTATAAAGATAGAAAGGAAGGAGAAAGAGAGGGAAAGGGAGAAGAGGAGGAAGACACAAACATCTGCAGGACTAAGTCTGTGACTGGTTTTTCCTGCTGTCTATGAATAATGGATGTGGCGAAAAGGAGCCAGTATATGCATTTAGATGGCCTCATGTATTATCCTTTCAGAGTAGTTGGGAAGAAAATGTTTTATTAGAATTTAAATCAATGCCAAATTAACCTTAAACACATTCACGTGGCAACATCGGGATACAAGTTTCAACAGCAATAAAATGCACCTGGAGACCTCGTTTATTCTGCTCTGAACGGGACTACGTGGAGGGCAAAGTGTGCTGTGCTGTTTTCTGCTGTATTAACTCGAATAAAAACTAGCCACTAATTTCAAGCCAGGTTTGGGTGTGGGTGGTTGTCACGAACAAATACAGATAAGCTAAGGAAGAAATATAATACATAATGAAAGCCGTCTTACAAAATCCAGTTTTTCTGTCCACTGAAATTTAAAAAAAAAATACTTAAGTTTCTTACTTCCACCCATTGTTTTTTCTTAGCTGCTTTTCCAGCTACGGTATGTGAAGAGGCGTCTGGAGCCGACTCCAGCTACCTTATGTTCCTTTGACTTTTCAAAACTAATGTGTTCAAAGATGGTGCTTAGTTTTCAACTAATCACAAATAGCTAGGAGACACTGGAGAGCTTAGTACTCGAGAGGTTAAGGTGAGAGGCAAGACAGCCTGTCGCAGTGAGAGTCTCACATCCACAACTACAGTTAATTTAGATTTTTGTGTAACAACCACATTTTTGACTGTGAGAAGAAATCACTGCAACTGCACCAACCACAGCACGCCCCTGCAATAACCTTACAGGGCAAATGATGCCTCTGATATCATCCTGCTTCAAATAAAGGTCTGTTACATGCTGCGGTTGAGGCATGCACTACCCGCCACTGGTATCAAGCAAATCTTTCAAAGGTAGGATCATGGGAGATTAGTAAAGATTGGCCACTAATGTGTTTCTGTGTGCCAACCGATGCAGAGCCAGATTGCGCTCTCAAGGTCATGGACCTGTGAGCTGCAAGTAAAGCAAAAATGGCTGTATTGCTAGACACGCAGCAGTATCTGATTGATAATATATACACATGCACACCTCAGCAATTATATATGTAAAGAATTGATCATTAAAAAGAAAACTATGAAGAAGAAATGATGTTATCATCATCGGTTTGATGACTGAAATGATGAGAATGGAATCCATAGATTTACTCGGGCTGATGAATCGAGGTATCTGTACCTCCCTGCTGACAATAATTCTGTTGTGTCTGGTTTAGGACTAATTAGGCATCGTTGGTACACTGTATGGTTGTCAGTTTGCCCGTAGCACAGCGGAGAAGGGCATCTTGCCAAGTGTCACGCAGCATATAAAATATTAATCTGAGTGCTGTCCTTTGCTCTTTGATTAATGCGAGACAGAAGGCCAAGTATTCCCAGCACTTAACCGGAGACTACCGGTAAACTTGCACGCATGCACGCATACACTGAGGCAGCAGGGTGCCACAGCCGGTAATGAAGGTGTCCTTCAACTTGAGGACAAAGGTTTAAGGTTTCCGATGTGAGCAGCCATCTGCCCTGCTGAAGTATCGTTGAGCAAAAAGCTGAATTCTTCACTTCTCTGCGGTACTATTCAGCAAAGACCTGACTTCCTCCCACAAAGACAAAGACATGCAAAGGAGGTTAAACGGTGATTGTAGTTTGGATCTAGGTGTGAATGTGAGTATGATTGTCTATCTCTGTGTTAGCCCTGGCAATCTGACCAAGCGTCCCCTGCTTCTCGCCCTGTTTCAGCTAGGACACCGCTTAAGGAGACTGCTGTTGTGATCTCAGAAAGGCAACCCACTCTCTCGATCTGGGTGTCCATGCTGCATCGGTAGTGCCGGGGATGTGCTGGTTTTGTTTCCGGGTCTTCTGGTGGTGCATTCTTTTTAACCATTTGTTATTTACTTTATTTCTGATTAGTCATTCAAGCCATTTTCTAAGGAAACAAAATGTATTTCCAAGGTTAGTCCACCACATTTGGTATGGCAACTAATATAATAGAGAGGTTCACTGGTATCATGTTGATTTCTGGGCACCTTTATCAGTTTGAATAAGATCAACTATATTTGTATAAAATTAAAAAAAAAAATCAATAAAGTTTCAATTTAAGCTTTAATTCACACTGCTAGCTGACCAAAACAGCCTAAACGCTTTAAAATCCCTGACCAGGCAAAGCTGTTATAAAATGCACTGATGGATGGATGAGTGTACATTTTAATACCTGTAAGAGCAGCTGTGGATTAATTCAGGAGATGCATTCAATTGGATTAAGCAATTCGGGGCACCGAAAAGGAAGATATTCTCACTGAATGACCGGATTAAAAAGAGAAGAATGCATATTCACACAGGCAAATGCGCCATGCACTTAATTAAACAGCAGCGCTTTGATGACTCACATGTCCATCTGTGCAATGTAAAAATATGTGCCTCCGACTGCAGCACAAACACTACAGTACATGTTTGTGTGCCATCTCCTTCATGCAGCACAGTTATAGTCTCCCTGAGCTTCTTCCAGGGATTATAACAGGCAGGTTAGGGGAAAAAAAACGGAGAGAGTCAGGCGAACACAGTCACATCACACAGCACATACAGGCTTTCAGGGATGGATCTGAAGTGAGTGCATGGTACAACAAAGACAGTTGCATAAGTCGACAGAATCGTTGCTGTTTATGAATGTGCGCGTGTCGGTGGGTGTTTATAGACATGTGCCGCGCTTTGTGGAGGGCGCCCAGGCCGTGACATTTCCCGTTTCGCCACTGAGTTTTGGGCAAAGTGTATACAGTGTGGGAAAGACAGGAAAAAGAGCAACAGAGTGAGAGCACAAAAAAAGAAAGCACGTCTTCCTCGCTCTGCTGCTAATCCCCTCTGTCGCCTCTCCGCCTCTCTTGCTCGTACCATTGCTGTCATTTTTATCTCTATCGCCTTTCCGTCTGATGTGTCTTTCAACTTAGCCCCCCCCCCCCTCCC